>JAQGCA010002810.1:0-13049 GCA_034698945.1 Protaphorura quadriocellata | reverse complement strand
AAGTGTAATTTTTGAAATTTTTGAAAAAATGAATTTGCGTATGGACTAACCTAGAGGGAGAAGTCAAACAATCTTGGAAAAATATATACAGGGTGAGTCATAATATTTTGCTCCCTGCAGTCCAATCATGAGGAGTCGGAGAATATCTCAGATACACATGTTGTGGAGAATTCAATTCAATTCAATTCCATTCAATTTATTCGGAGGCAACACTCTATACAAGACAGGTCATTAGGTTGCCTGTTGCTTAATTAGACATACATAACTTAACAAAAACGCTAGAATTGAACTAATAACTATCACCAAAGATCTGATTGCGATTTACATTCCAAATTAAAATTTCTATATATCTGTAGTTAAGTTCAAACCTTGGTATACGAATTAAACACAAGTAAACCATACAAATGCACGAAGAGATAAAAAGAGAATCTTATAGAGTATCTAGGAAGCTTCCCTTTAAAATTCGACGTGTAGTAGCGCTTCCTCGCTCGAATTCAACGATTTTTCTGTAAAGTAGCTTGTTTGGATCGTAAGACAGTCACAAATAATATAAACGAACTTGTCAGTATGTGTATTTGTATTGCGCGTATACCCAGTGGATAAAAAATTAAAAAGTGAGTTGAGGTGGAATTGAACCTTCGAATATTATGGAATACTTATCTATACACAAAATAAATTATGACAAATGCATGAGCTTTGACTATATCATTATAAGTTTTTGGATTCCATTGCATGTAATTTTATTTAAGTCATCAATTCCATAGCTCACACAACATAAACATCGAAAATGAAATATTGAACTATCCGTGAGTGTCATTGATTCCGACTGTAACTAATCTTAATTATTTAAAATACGACCTAATTTAGTGAATTAAGGTCTTTGTACTGACGGCATTGGATGGGAAGCGCAGTTTAGTATAATAGGATATAGTTAACAGTTTAGTATTTGGTCACTGTTGTGTTCGCTTCCCTAAATGAGACATTCTAATCCAGGTCTCACCAAGTTAAATTACTATTAATTGCATAATTAGAACAATCTTGTCTATAAAATGACAAGATCGAGCAATTAGTGCACATAATTAATCAGTTCAGCTCACGATTAATGGGTTTACCTCTTCTTACACAACAGGAATCCTTACTTCCAGAGTATAAATACGATGAATTTAGCTCATAATAGACAAGTCAACTTTCATCCAGCCTACCAGTAGAGTACTAAATCTTGAACATTCGAGTCAAAAGAAGAAACAGTCGAAATGGCATCCCTCAACGTAAGAAAATTTTGGAAAACAATTTATTTTCTGATTATCTTAGTCAAATTCTGATATATTTTCCTTTGGAACAGATTTTCGTCCTCATCGTCATTGGATTCATCGCCGCGGCCTATGCTGACCCTGACCCAGCCGCTTATGTTGGAGACGGTGGCCTCTACAGATCGGGATATTTGGGTTCAAACTACCACGGCTCAAACTACAGATCAGGTTATTTGGGGTCAAACTACTACGGCTCAAACTACAGGTCCGGATATTTGGGGTCAAACTACTACGGATCAGGCTATTCCGGGATTAACCGTGGATACAATTATTCTCCCCTTGGACTCGGCTACAACAGAGGTTACTCCTCTGGTTTGTACAGCGGATACGCAAATCGCGGTGTTGTCTATTAAACTTTGATTTTCAGACTACCTGGAAAGCACAGAGCGAGCTTACTCGTAATTATCGTTCCCTAACAACAATTTAACAATTATTATCATTTTACTAAATTAACATTCTTGAATTCACTCTATATAAATGTATGAAGAAATAGAAATTATGACTGCTAAGAAACTGAGTTTCATTCAATCATGCGTCTAATTACTAACTAAATTATTAACTAATTCTGATATAATTTTTTAGACATTTGTCTATTCACGTAATTGGTTTAATAAAACTCCTTAAAATTATGCTATGTGTCATTTAGAAATTGTTCATTGATAGCTCGCATTTCTTTTGTATTTTTGTAAGATCGTGACCGCAATGTCAATACATTTCTGTTCCTGCTAACTAATATGTCACTACTTTCTACTAATCTAGAACACTTTCTAAATTAGAGTCCGTCTCTACTCTTGCTCGTGTAAATTCTATGAAGTGTCTGGAATGTGAGACAATTAAGTAAACATGCGAACGTGTCTACGCATGTAGCGGTACAATAGAGGTTAACTAACAAAATCAATTTCTTAACTTCTTAAACTATAGTGGACCACTCATGTCAATACGGCAGCTCCATATTTTTCTGATGTATGTAAGGATACGAAGTAATTTTAGTACAACAAGTTCGGATTTTGTTTATTGAACTCCTGATTTTTAACCAAATACGCTGTTGCGTTTTAGGTACATGGCAAAAAAAATCCGTATATGCTTCATGTTCATATCTTTTTATTTGGATGCACGCAGCCTGGGATGCACGATTCCAATTTTGACCCGAGAGTTAGAAAAAATATTAAACTGTTAAATAAGTTAAGGCAAGTTGGAATTAGTTTTTATCCATCAATAAGTCTTTGACCAATTTTAACTTTGCAGTGTTGAAAATATTATTCACAATCTTATGACATCATGGATGTTTCAGGATCACTTCGAAATTCTGAAACTATCAGACCTCTGTTCTCGTAGTGGAAGGAAATTAGGATACAGGGTGGATCTTCTTTACTGCAGTTTTTTGCTTAGTATTTGCTACGGGACATTTTCACTTGGCCTAATAAATCTAGAACTCAAACCACTACGAAAAATGTGTGAATGTTTTTACACTTTGCAGTCCCGTTCGAATGTATAAGGGAGTTTGTTTTAAACTTTCATTTAATTCAATTTCATGATTTGAACACTGAATACTTTTACAGAAAATAAATGAACTTTAACAAACTCACTTTGCAGGTTATCTGCCGTTATAAAAGTTATATTGTGTGTTAATTGTTGCACTTTTCGCAGTAAGTCACCGAAAGTAAACGTCCAGTTTGACAAACATTGACGATTATGATTGAACTAAATATAGCTATCAATATGATAGAGATTTTTATTAATTACTGACTCATTGCACTATTTAGGGCGCTACAACTGCTACAAGTATCTCAGGATGTACTGTAAAAAAGAATCGAGGGTCGAACATGACAAAATCCACTTTTTTTACTTTTCGGTTTTATTGGCATAAAATCAATTTTCAAAGAACAACAATAATTGAGGTCTTTCTCGGTGCACAATCGCCTCTGTTTTATAAATTTTGTGTTATGGTGTATTAATTAATTAAGCAGAATCAGAATTAATGTAAAAATATTTTGGACACTCAGGGTTCAGTTGCTGTAAAATAAAACAGTAGATACAATTAAAGAATTGGACATGAATTGTCTATCGTCTACAAAAAAATTGATACTGAAACCAATTTTCCCAATTTTTGAGTATTTCGAAAAAGTTGAGCCTAAAAACCCACGAATATTAATTCTGGCCGATTTTTTCGAGCTTTATAACTTCGGCAAATTCATGAATATTTTCTTAGTACTAAAATATAAATTCTTGAAATATAAATCTGATTATCAAACGTGCGGTGTCTGGGTCGAGTGTGAATACGAAAATGTTGTGGTAGGACTTCGTAAACAATTCGGCCTGAGCCAGTTGTGGATTCTTATCAATTAGTTACCTGTTTGATTCAACAATTTTTTTCAAGTAATAATAATAAATTATAATTTCTATTTAGGCTCTGATACTTTAGCCATCAGTTTGTAGATTAATATTTAATGTAGTATAAAATATGGCTCGTGTTTTGTTTTGGCTTTCCGTTATTATGTTCAATTGGTTTGTCTATAACCTTAACTATCTAATCCAATCCACGTTGAGAGTTTCTGATATAATTTCCTCGTGAGGGCCTGAAATAATTGAATTATTTCGTGTAGTTTAGGTTTGAGGTAAACAATGTTTGGACATAATACACGAATTACCATCAAAACATAATTAGAACAATCATGACATTCGTCCTAATTAGTACAAGTAATTAGAGATTCCTTAATCCCTTCAATTTAGATTTTGTCGGTGAACTTCTATTATCAATATCATTGAACATATTTTCAGTATAAATAGGGTGTGCGTTCACCTCAAACTTCAATTCAACTTTCCTACAACTAAACTTGCAAAGTTTGAAATTTCTAGTAAAGAAAACAGTCGTAATGGCATCCTTCAACGTAAGTAGAAACATTTTGTCCCAATAATAATTCTTGTAAGGAATAATACTCTAATATATTTTCTGTTAATTTTTAATAGATTTTCGTTCTCCTCGTCATTGGATTCGTCGCTATGGCATATGCCAGCCCAGTCCCTGACCCAGAGCCAGGTTATTTTGGGCCAAACTACTACGGGTCACCTTTGGGGTACAGAGCCGGATATTATGCTGGTTACTCTCCATTCAGCTCCTACCGCAGCTCCATTTACAGCCCATATGTTTCAAACAGTTACTACGGATCCCGACTTGTCTACTAAATCCGGATTTTCACATTATACCAGCAAAACTTGTCATTGGTCGTCCTTCAGTTGTTTAATAACACGTAGTAAGTGGTCTAAAATTCGTATTATCGAAATCGCTCCAAAAATGTATACTTTCCGAACATTCCACCAAGAGATTCGAAATCAATTCCGATTGAATTCATTCTTACACAATATTTGTGGTATTGTCATTAAATTCATAATTGGCTAAATAAATAAAATTGTTTGCAATAACAAATCCATTACGTTTGCTTTGATCATATTATTCGCTGGAGAGGTTATGACACACCTGTATCTACAATATTCAGTAGTTTTTATTTGCGGTAAACAGTGAATTTTCTTTTGACGTTTGAATCTGTATGTAAAATGAACGGTCGCTTCAACAAATATTTTTAAATTATGGGCTTTATCGTGTGCTCAGCTGATCAAATCGTTCGTTACGGAATTTCTGATGTCAATTTAAAAATATATGTCGTTATTGTTGACCGGGCTTCTAAATACGTATGATTGAAACAAATGTAAAATTTCCAATACAGGCAATAAAGCAATCAAATTGAATTTTATTTGACTTAAATAGATGTATTCAGACAGAACATTTATGGGAGTTATACGGGAAGTTAAACATTTGATATTTTGAGGTTCTAAGATTTAAAGCACTGGTTTAGTACAGTTTCTCGTCCGAAATGCGTTTGCATATCTTCTCTTGTGCGTTGTAATAATTTAAGACGGTGGAAACATGATCTATGTGAATTAGTGTAATGGAATGTCAAATTTTCGGTGTAAATTCAGTAAAAAAAAACCAATTACGATTGCGCGAAGAAATTAGGTGCTGGATTCACTTGTAATGGGGATCAATTAATATCGTAATGAAATAAGTTCAAAGAGGAAAGAAATAGAGTTCGATTTAAGTTATTTTGAGAAAAGGAAATATGTTTGGGCCAGCGGACAGCCTCACTCAATTGATCAAACCAACTGGTAGCAATAGCAATATGTAAACTGTCAACTGTGAAAGACAACATTCCTACCTCCAGGCTCCAGGGTATTCTGGGTTGTACGCCAAGCAAAATTCTCGAACAATGTAATATTATGACAAACATTATCAAAGTTTCTATTCTTTCGTGCTCTTGAGGAAGGATTTTTCAGAACAAAGTCAATACAGTATTTACGCATTTTTGGAGCTATGTTGGATGGAATTCTACAGGAAATAACCTAAATTCAAATTCGTCCCACCACAAATTCTGATTTCGGAATCTTGAGAATTCCGTAGAGAAAATTCGGGTGAAATCTAAGAATGGGAAAGTCTTCATATAATTTAAAACAAACCTCATAAAATATTTGCCAAGATTCATCCGCAGCCCATTTGAAAATCAAGCTGAGAAAATAATAGTAAGAGGAAATTAGGGAATCAATAAAACGATTCCACTGAAATATATACAAAACTTATCAGATAACAGGCTTAATTATTTAGTCCTCAGGACAGATGACCTAGTCCCCAAACCCCAAGTGACCATGACAGAGTTTTTGAACTAGGCCATAAACGAGCCTAAACAGCGAAACAAAGTATTCCGATTCCGATCTCCATTCAGTAACTCTATCATTACGTCCCAATACAATTCCGAGCCAAAAATGACTCTGCGGAGGCGTCGGTTCGTTTGAAGAGAGGATTTATTAACGAAAATTCGGTTGTTGATACATTTGAGTATTACAAAAGTGTGAAACAAACTTCTCTATTATAAAGGCGAGGAAGCCATGTGCAAAGATTCAACAGTTTTTATTTTCAATAAGTAGAATAGTGAATATTTTTTGTCGAGAATGCAAAATCTGATTTTGTCAGGGATTTATATAATTTGGGACAAGTACTGGTAAATTCAGCATTGTGGAAACTGAGGAGAACCAAAGACATCGAAGCCGATTAGGATTAGGAGTAGCCAGTGTTTGTTTTGCAATTGAATGTAGATTACGATTGATGTGTTTTTAGAACTACATCGATTGTACTTATAATTCGATGCCAAATGTACTGGAAGAACCGTTGGAAGCAGTAGTACGAGCAGCAGCAGCGGGATAAATGTGACTCCTAATTGAATTTACCGAGTTTGATGAATGAACGCTTGAGATGTCACACATTTGAAAAATGGTCATTCCAATATTGCAGCCTTGAACTGATTGTAAAAAACCCTTCGTATTCCCGCATTTATTCTTTCTTAGTCGCATAATTCAATTGCAATTTAAATAAAATGACTATAAATCATTAAACATGAGTTCATTTAAAGTGTCAGCTTTATGCTCATTGTCACAGGCCAATTCCAGAGCTGAGTGTCGTGTTTCTCGGTTGGACATTTTCTGAAATCATGAAAAGATCTTTTGTGTGAAAAGATTCTTCAGTCGGATTTTTGCCGGAACCGATACTTTAGTTTGAGTCCCGGATTAATAATTCTTACGATACTTCACCTCACATGAGCCCAAATTTTGCTCACCGCTTCTACACATTTGAATCAGGGTGAGTTAACTTGCATGAAAGAAATCCAGTTGCGGAACAGTGGAAACGTCTCTGTTGCAGCTAATACCTATCTTAAAAATCCTAACAGTTCGGAGAATTATTACAATTAGTCTGATCCACCACATCAGCTAAACATTCGAAAGGAAGTTTCGAAAAGTAGCATTATTTTGTCTTGTCAAATTAAAACAGTCACTGCTTGAGTT
The DNA here is from genome assembly GCA_034698945.1 of Protaphorura quadriocellata. NCBI lineage: Eukaryota > Metazoa > Arthropoda > Collembola > Poduromorpha > Onychiuridae > Protaphorura > Protaphorura quadriocellata. The sequence goes on along the minus strand of JAQGCA010002810.1, from coordinate 5,853 downwards.
TCTTTTTTCTTATTACAGTCAACTCTCTATATATCAACCTTCCCTATATCGAATATCGAACACCTCTATATATCGATCAAAATGCCAAGACCGCAGGAACACCTTTTGCATGCCTTTCTGTGTTATTCCACTTTCTCTATACTAAACTTTCTCTATAATGGACACATGTTCGGTATATAGAGATTCCACTGTAGTTTACTGTTTGTTTTTTGTTTTACAAATATTCAACTCTGCCAGATCATACAATTAGATTCCCTGTGTTCAAAACTCAAGAACGGACTCCTTGGCTCGACAGAAAATTCATGTTCAATGCTTTGAGAATTGAGAACCGACAACTGAAAACCTAAAAGTTAGCAAATGCCGGAGAATGTTTTCCGCATTATGAAGACAAAAGACAAAATATGAAGACAAGACAAAATGCATTTATTGAAAAAACCAACCGAAACAGTCAACCTTTTATGACCAAGAAATATTCTATTATATTTTATACACAAAGTTGCGTTAATCGTCATCAAAATTGGAAAGGATTGCAACTTAAGCCACATTATTTCATTTTACAGAATGAATTAAGTAGATTGCTAATTAACTCGACATTCTTATAACTACACTAAGACGCTCCAGAATCTGTTTATTTCTTGGAATTTATGCGTGGATTGACAGGGTCATGTCTCTCGTAGTCTGGTCATGAATGTTTGGATCTCACATCCTCAAAAATTAAACTATTCGGGTTAAGATTTTATCCATAATTAATTGCAAAAATAATTTAACAGAGTAATTAATGCACCGTCGAATTACTTTCTAGAAATAAATTTAATCAAAAAGAATTTTCAAGATTGAATCTGTCAGTCCAACTGTAGGAAAGGCGTACCGTGATTTAATTACAAAAATCGAAATTTGAGATATCAATTTCGAAGAATTGTCTTTAAAATTTAATTCGGACACACTGAATTCAAACTTGCTTCGTACGACCTTAAGATAAATTTGTACAATTTAAAGTAATCAAGCAAAATTGCTGCAATTCTTGTTGCATAATGTACACTTCGTATAAGCGCACACTCCTTGGGTCTTTAAAATTATTTTGTCATCCGTCTTTGGTATACGCCATACTAACTTCCTGAGGACTTCAGAAATATATGTACTATTTAGTAGGTTCGGTGGTCGTATCTGGAAAAATTAATAACCTATTCGTGGGTTCAGGCTCTTTTTAACTTAGAAGTCTAAAGTGTTATTCTAAGACTGTCAAAGTAACACATTTAATTATAAAGGTCGGTTCTCGTTCTTTTGTATCTTGTCGTTCTCGTTAGAGACCTACATAAGGTTATATTTTTTCCGACGGGTTCAGCTAAATAGCATTTAAAATATTTTAACTCGCTTATTAATGGCATAGTGAAACCTGCTCTAGACGGCCAGGCTGGGATGAAAAGATTAGCCTCTGGTATTGATGGCTTCATTAACATTACAATACAGATGAGCATTGCAAGGAGTCCCCAAATACGGTCAGCTTGCCAAGGTGGTTGCGGGACAGGAGGTTATAGAAATGCCTGTAAGGGATTTGCGGTCCAGGTCAGCGTTATCTCTTATCACGCCAAATTGTGCAGCCAGAGCGGATTGACATAGTGTTTAAAATTAGTATCACCGAAATCTTTACTAGTTTATTGGCTGGCTGCTTAGACGGCTGATAAATGCTACAAAGTTGCTGCGTAATATTTTTTTGTAAACCTTTCATGTAGTAAAATCTTACATGCAATTGGTATGTTCTGTGGGTCTAAGATGTTGTTGAGACCATTAGGTCAGTTGTCAGTTCTTAATTTTTCAATGAACGTCCACAGGAATCATACGAGTTAATGTCTTTTTAATTATTTTGATTTGAATTATATTTTTAACTCTATTCTACAGTTATATTATTTTCTAATTCTCATCGAACATAGTCCTTGTGATTATTTCAGGACAACTCTAATTGATGAGTTTCATGCAGAATGCAGAGGTACGCGCGATAACCAACCAAAGGACAATTAAAGCTATCCGGATAGACAAATGACTATGATTTTGAATATCTAATTAGAAAATAATTAAACCCGAAGTTGAAGTGCATTTGTTGGTTCAATTTTATCACATCAGCAGTCGCAGTACAATTTTATCAAAGCAGTATAAATAGGATGAATCCTGGTACTTACAGTTAAGTCAACATTCATCCACCTAAATTCACTTTCAAACTATTTTGAATTGCAGGGAAAAACCGAAAAAAATGGCATCAATCAACGTAAGTAGTTTAAAGAAATTATTGACCTTCAAAATATGAAGATGTCAAATTATAAAAATAATATATCATTAGCAGTATTACATGGTCAAAAACCCCATGTCAAAGTGAAAGGACAAAGCGTCAGCTCATGGTGGTACCCCTAGTAGCAGGGGAATCTCATGAAGGTTTCTCATTGCAACAAGTAAACGGGTGTTTCCCACCCTAAACTAACTTTTTATCATTTTTGTTATTGATTTTTATCAGATTTTGATCATCTTCGCCATCGGATTGTTCGCCGTGGCCTATGCTGAGCCAAATCCAGACTTAATTGTCCAAGTGGCCCGCGCACCAATTGTACCAGTTGTACCCGTCCGAGTGGCTACAGTGACACGGCCATTGATGGTCAACCGAGCTGGAATTATTAGTCCACTTGTCGCCCGGCCTTCTGGACTTTCATTGGACCATCTTTCTTCTCCTTACATTTTGAAAGGTCAACCAGTTATTTCTTCTCGTTACATTGTGAGAAGTCGACCAGTGATCTACATCTAAGAGATTTCTTATGGTCTTTGCGCAATCGAAAAATTTGGAAAATGGATTCAATCATAAAATTGTAGACTTTTATTGAATGTCAATTCTATTTCCAGAGTTCTTGTAACATAAAATTTCGATTGGTCATTAATAAAAATTCCCGAATTAAAACAAATATCATATTTTTAATTTAGCTAAATCCTTGTTCAGGAGCTTCTGCGTTTGTCTTTCGACAAATTTTTCGTACATCTTCCGAGTACATGTAAATCCAAATTCGACCAGTTGATCATTTGAAATTTTAGCAGCCTGGACTAATTTTTTCAGGGCTGCGACGTCACCCATCGCATTATGAGCGTCGAATTTGTCTCCTACAAATTTCTCATACAATTTTCCTTGAGGATAACCTCCTTCCAATTTTGGGTAAACTTTTTTGAACACGACAAGTGTGTCAATCACACCTGTCACAATTTCAAACAGTCTTTCAATCAATCCAACTTCCTCCAAATTCGTAAACAAAAATGGTGTGTCAAAATTGTTCACATTGTGTCCAATTAACACAATCGGTGAAGGAATTGTTGTCAAATAGTCCAAAAAGTTTTCCAATGCTTCTTTCAAATCCAAGGTTTTTAATTCTTCAATTTTATTACCGTCACCATTATCCGTCGTTCTGATCAATCGTCGTTGTCCATCCGATTCCGAAATTTCTATCGATAATCCCGTAACTTTGCTCGCATGTGGATTTATTTGTTTTGACGGTAATATATACGAGTCAAAACTTGCACTGTCGGACTCAGCTGCAATTTGCACAATTTCTTCGGCATAAGGTGAGAGCCCAGTTGTCTCAAAGTCAAAATACACCAAATTATAATCAATCGGTGATAATTTTAAGACCTCATTTTTGCCAGAGCCTGATGCAGAATGTGTTTCTGTATTAGTTGACATGGTACGACTGTGTGACTGGAAATGACTTGACTAAAAAATAATTCCGACTGTCCAACAGTGTAATGCATTAATTTGTCCTATATTTTGTGCAGAGAGACTTGCTTTGAAGTAAGCCACAAGGTATGTTCGTATGTCGACTTATTTGAAATTGGGTGACTCAAACAGTGAGACATACGATTCTATGAATCACACTTCTCAGCCGATATGTCGTTTCTCGTCTTAAAATAAATTGGCTTTTATACGAATCAGTACGTCCTGTAGTGGGGTTGGTAATGGGTTACCACTAATCTTAATCCTGAAATGCTTCTTTGGGTAAAAAATATAATATTTGACAATGGAAGATAATGGAACCTGTATTATGTAACCTTATATTTATGCTTCCGATTGCAATGACGCAAGACGTGGAAGTTGTGTTATGTTGAATGACGCAAGAAAACAAAATCGTGTGTTACGTATTTCATAATCTCACGTCTGCCTCCTCAATATTTCCGGTTATTTAAGTCAATATAATACAAAGAGTCAAATATTACAAGATTAGGTTAGGTCTACTATTTTTGAAAAGTAGTTTCAAATTTTTGAAGTGCTAATTCAAATTTAAAAAAAATACTTTTTTCACACCTCCACGATTCCTAACATTAGGGATTCGTTTTGCCTCTGTAATTTAAAAAAAAAATTGACACTGTCACTGTCCTTATAAAATTGGAAGCACCTGTTAAGGGAATTGATCCTAGTTCTCAGAAACGAATTATCAAAATGTTGTGAATTACCGCAAGGTGAATTCTCAAAAACTCTTGCACAAGCACCGCAGAGCATGCAGCACATCACTACACGTGTAGTCTTACATGCACATTACAGTCATTGTGAGAATTATTTAAAAAACAAACAAACAACCAAAATGAAAAAGTAAATAAATTGTTTGTTAGTAGACTACATGTAAAAAAAATTGAATTCGATGATCAAAAATTTATCACACTAATTAATCACATTACATAGATTTTCACCTTCCGAATGGCCGATCTATCAAAAGGGCTTGACCGCGAGTCCTGACCAATTTGATGAAGGGGCCCTGAGTCAAACTCGGTGTCATTCAAAAACAGGAGGTCTCAAACTCATATCTCAATTTTACTATGATGACATTTACAAAAATTAACAGCTGACGCAGAGTTCTATGACCATGCCCTGAACTGTAAAACGGTCAAGGACTCTCCAACATTATAACTTCATCATACCATTTTAATACGAACTAATAATTTATAAATTAAAATGATTCTTTCGCACTTCATTTTGCCTGTGGTGGGTACTCATAGTAGTAGGGATAATTTCAGTGGAGATAGTTCTCTTTAAAACAACCACATAACGTACGCTGTCTGCCCGGGAGACCGAACCCTCACCATCGCGAGAAAATCGGATGCTATTTAACGTACGCTTCTATAAGTGTTTCATGATGGTTTCATGTGTACAATGACCCCAACCTACTAAATGCTTCCATAATTCCAAGTCTGTGTAATATTTAAATAATAATCCGCAAGGACTATATTATTTGTTCAAACAAAATTGTTTTGTTCATCCGTCGTGTCTCGATGAATACAAATCAGTGCCGGCATTTCTGATTGAGATATCAAATTGGATTACCATTAACTTTTGCGAAATATCTTTCAGGCGCAGCTCTAGTAAGTTTGCGCCAGATTCAGATATAATATTATCAATTCCAATCAGACAGGCTCAATTCTTCCCATATATCCTAAATATTTTAGGGGATTCGAATATAGTGTTCAAAGTTCAAATTCTTACTCCCTAATCCTCGTACCATGCATGTATATACATTACGATTCATTTCATCTACATGAAGAGAACTACGTGCTTTCGCGTATACTGTAACTATAATGTATCGCCATCACTAGAACGATCACACCTTCACAACTACTACAGTACAAATGATATGGAAGATTGGATGTTCGGTTCAATCAAATCTTTTTGCCTAACTAATTAAACCGTAGATTTTTCTGAACTGAGAAAGTTTTTGAAAAAATATTACAAATAACTAAAGCTATACAAGGCGTCGGGATCTATATTTGAAATACAAAAGGTCGAAGAAATCGCAAATGAAAAACGAAAGTTCGCAAAAAGATATTATTTAAAAATGT
>JAQGCA010002809.1:0-13052 GCA_034698945.1 Protaphorura quadriocellata | reverse complement strand
TCCAGGAGTGTGGCCGTTGTGTAAAGGAAAGTGTATGAAAGAAAGGCGGCCAAGAGGGTTTCTCTGAAGCGAACGCAAGTGTTTTTTCTTACCACAAACACACTAAAAAATCATTTGGGTGCCAATCTCCCACTATCGCGCACTTTTATTTAGAAATTTACCACGATGGAGTGCCAGACTTTTAGACCTCACTGTATTTATGTGATCAGTATTACATGAACGTTTCATACGACTGGCACATCCATAGACATAGAATATATACTACTAGACTGCCTGAACCTGCCTGGTGGAAACGGTTTGGTCTTCGAGGTCATTCACCCCTAGCAACCGTTTAGATTTGCACGCGCGGCCATGTTCCAGTGGTCTGGATTGCTAGATTTGAGTGTCAACCTTTCTTCTCCTTCGTTCGGGTGCGGAGCAATCTCAATTATAAAATATTAATTTTATAATTTCATTTGGACTGAGGTGAACAAAAATAATTGTTGACGTCCAAATCAGAATTTTTTCTCCAATAAAACGCGTGACAGATAATTTGTTAATGCGCGCGACGTCAAGAATAAACTGATTCCACCAGACAGTTTCTGAAATAAAATCGAGAAATGCGGCCATTTCCGGTCTAGCTGAACGATGTTCTATGTCCATGGGCACAACGCAATAGCACGCATAGCTCTCAGGGTAGGCAAAAACCCGGGTTTGAATGATCAAAACCCCGACCCATGGGGTTTTAAGGGTTTTAATGGGGTTTTAAGGGTTTTAGCGGGTTTTAGGGGTTTTAAGGGGTTTAAGTTGTCTGTATATGTAAATACACATACATAACCTTACTAACGTAACATGCAACAAAATCCATTTACGAAGCTATAAACTAAATTTTTGTTAACTTAGTTGTTATCACATACAATATGACATGATATAAATACACACGGTTGCCAATTTATGTCGGAAATTATCATGCTTCTGATTTGTAAATTTGTAATCTGTAATGTGTGACTGACTGTCAATGCCTTTGGTTCAATCAATATACATAGTATAGAACCATTACTTCACCATATGCAACCATTACATGACTATATAGGACCATTGAGTTATGAAAATCTATGAATTCATCAAAACCCCTTAAACCCTTAAACCCCTAGGGGTTTTGAAAAAGTAGGGGGTTTTAAAACCCGGGTTTTACCCGGGTTAAACCCTTAAAACCCAACCCCATTAAAACCCCCTTGCCTACCCTGTGCACAATGCCGTCTGTGTCCGAGAAAACCCAATTAATAATACATACAAAACCGGACTGTAACTCAATGATGGAATTTAATTCTAAGGGGCTCTATTTGTCTGTGCATTACGTTACGTTACGGTAAGTTCAAAAAGAAATGCAGTAAACTTTCTCCGCACAATGTTTGCGGTTCTTTGAGAAAACTAAATTGAACTAAATAAATTAAAAAAGTACTTTAAAATTCTCTTACCAGTACGTTGTACATAGCCATCGTAGTTGTAGTTCTTATCGTTGAAGCGAAGCGAAGAAGCTTTTTAACTTTTTCACGAGCACAAAATAAAATAATGTTTCCGTTCAATTGTTAAAAAGCTAATGAGAAGTGAAAAGGAAAAAATTCTCGTCTCCGCGTGGCGTGGGGTCATAAAAGTGGGCATTTGAATGTTCACCTACCTGCCCGGAGAAAGGGTCACTTTTTCTCCGAATAATTATTATTGGGTTTCTAACGGGTCTCCAAAGGTCCATAATACGTGTCGCCGAGCACGTAGGCAAAATTTCCAAAATAAAATCCCAAGAGGTGACCATGCCCAAGAAGTTTGATTTTTCATAAATGTTACAAGTATAATATTTTTAATATTTATAATAAATACAACCGACTAATTGATATTGTCGTAAGATATCATGAATAATGCCATTGGCCATGTCAGTCCTTGTTTAACTTGCTATAGTTGGGGTCTGATACCTCATGCAAGCAAGGTGTGCTGTGAGTTTTCTAAATCCATCTCTAATTTAGCCGGTTGTAATACTCAGAATTAGTGAATTAATTCGTTGATCTTTCTAGATGAATTTTATTGATTTGCGAATTGGATCAATTTTTTAAATTATTACTTAGTAATTGTACATTGAGTATTTCGGTGAAAATTTACTTGAGTGGGTGATTTACATCACAGATGAGTTCATAAGATGTTTACTTCCCTCTCTCCTCACATCTTACAATATTTAGGAATTTTCTTACAATTAGTCAGACAGTCAGAGAATACTTTATCATAAAAACATGGGATTAAAAATTACAGAACCCCAATTGGCGTCCTAAATCTTTGTCCGAGAGTGGCCAGAGTGGCATTAAACCATGACGGAATAGTGGCTTCGTATTCTCCGTCATTTATACGTCAAATCTATTTCGGCCATTAATCAGATTCTCGACGGGAGAAACGCATTTCGGAAGGATATGTTTTTCTACATTAACAAAAATAACTTATTAATCATGAGTCGTGCAAAGACGGAATTATCATACGCAAGTCAAGAATGGTCATCTACTTCTACTAAAGTATTATCACACTACATTCAGTTTCTTTTAACCAGCATTGAGCTTCATACCAGGCCAAGGGATCGAACCCCGTACCAACAGAGAAAAGAATGCAACCGCGTACCAGTAGGCGGTTTTTACCACCTGGAATTTGGTGGTATTTTGTGGTATGTCATTTACTAAAATAAAGTGGTATTTACTAATCGTAAGATATGTAGTTGCAATTACAAACCCTAAATGCATAGTTAGGTAGGAAAATAGGCAATGTAAATTCGTACCGTCCATAAAGATATTCCCAATTGCAACAACCTTTGGCATTTGGGTTTAAATAACATCGGTCAGATCCTTCGGTTTGTCCGAAATTAACAAGTTGAACTAAAACGACAGTATACCTTAGTGTGGACATTTTATAATATGTACAACACACAAGACTTGAAACAAGACTAGTTCCTATTACCGAGCAGATTTTCTGGAAGAATGTTAACTTATTTGCTCATTATTGTGAACGATCCCCTTCAGGCCTAAATTACTGTCAGATCTAATGTGAGAAAAGTCAAGAACAATGCAATAAAGACAATAGGCTTGTTTCAGACTTGACATTGGAGAATTACTGGTGCTCAGAAGATGAATACTGGACGTAATGATTATACAATAGTGGAATCCATGTTTTTCTGACCTCAATATAATAAATCCTGTCCAATTTAGTACAGGTCTTAAGCAGCAAACAAGTTATGGGTTGGGTTTCACAAAAAATTGTAATATTATTTTATAGGCATTCATTAAATTGCAACGCAGAGTTTATTTGAGAGTAAAGTTAACTCGAAACGCTGCGTTGGGCTCAATAAAATCAAACTACTCCTGAAACCCCGGTGTAACCCGTCAAATGATCGATAATTTGATAAAAGATAAATCGATAGTTGGCTGTTTCAGTCAAATCTCTAATATAGTGTCCACGAATTAAAAAATTAGAATTGCTTGCTACAACCCCTACCCTACTTGGGATGGCTTTTCCCAAGTAAATGCAATTATAATTGAATTAGACATTGAATTTTTGCTAATTATTCAGTAGTAGTGGTAATAGTAGTAATACTCAGTAGTAGTAATATATTAATTAGAGAATGTTGCAGATTTATAGCCGTCATATTTTCAATTTCACAACGGTCCGTCACGTCAATAATGGGCGAGGCGACGCAGAGCTAATCTTATCTAAAGAAGAAATGCTTAAACTTTTACCACTTAAACTCAGTCATAATTGAATAACACTTTGAATTTTCCCTAATTAATCTTTGTTTAGCCTTATCGTAGTCCACATTGCATTGGTTTGAAGAAGAAGTGCTTGGATATAAAATTTATATTTGATCTAAGTAGCACACGCCTGTGACAACATTTACACTAAACACACTCATTTTCAACCAGTAATTGATTAACCCATATTTGCCACTAGATAATTAAAACACTCTTAATGAATTATGTTCGGATTAGTGAAGCCTTTAAATGAGTTCTCAGCAACCTGGCGATCATTATAATTTGTAGTCAGTCTAGGGGTCTCTTCGCCATTAATCGGACAACTGCAAATAATTCGATATGGCACTACCCGCTGACTCCAGTTCTTGTGTGAAACGGGAATATTGCATCTGTACAATTACTAGGCCTCTGCTAGTATTTGTTCAGTTATTTGGAATTTCTTCAGTAAAATTGGAAAGCAAAAATTGTAAACTCGTCCACTCTTGGCGAACCATTTTCCCATTCGTAAATATATTTTGGTTGCTCATATCCCTGTCTGCTGGAATTATTGTCTTACCAAACTTTGTGAAAAAACTACAGGAAAGTGTAAACACGACAACTGTTTACGCGTACGGTCTGTCCGTATTATTTCAAACGTTATCAACCTTAGCTATATTTTTATTTGGTAATTGTAACGCATCTTGGTTGGTAATCGGTAAGGAAATAAACATGGTGAGTATGAAATTTAAGATGTCGGGATTGGTTAATTGATGATTCATAAATATATATAGTCTGGGAGAAACTACACACTATTATGGATGAATTGGCTAAACCAAAATTCAAAATGGCAAATTTTTTAACATATTTTCCATCGATTTACTTGACTCTGGAACTTATTTCTATTTTTGTGTTACCATATCCTACGGCCAGTTCTAGCGCATTGGGAAGTCACCCCACATTTATGCTTTCAATAAGTATTTTCTTTCTGCAATTGATTCCTGACGTTTTAGCAATGATTTACTGCGTTATTCTTTGGATTGTTGGAACATGCTTCAATACGATCGACGATAGAGTCGTTGAAATCCTTACGGAATATGAAAATCATAAAACTGAGGAACGTTTTGCAGCTTGTCAACTACTGAAAATGAGGGTTCTTCATGAAACACTATGTGTAACCGTCGGTGTCATCCAAAGATGTTTTGGGTATCAGGTAGAATTTGAAAGTTCTGAGAAGTCGAATTGATACGTCATTTTCACGAAAAAATTTCAGATATTGGGTCTTTTCCTCGGATCACTTGCAACAATCGTCTCAGGAATGTATTCTGTCATAATTAATGCACAAGGATATTCACAAGCAGCCCTTCTTCGTCCAGTATACACAACTTTAGTTTGTGCCCTTCGTGCCTTGATCATAATCTGCATTTGTCAGCGAGTCGTGAATTCGGTATTTTCAAAAACTTAGTCTGGAAATAAATCAATCAAGTGAAATGTCTTTTCATTTATAGGCCAGTCGACCGGGGAATATTTTAAACGCATTTAGAGGGGATAGTCGGTCCAAAGAACTCAATGCCCAGGTAAAACATTTGTCGACTTTGGGAAGTATCGAATTCTAATTAGATCATTGTTACAAATGCTACAATCACTCATGATTTTGCTCAGATGGACAAGTTTCAGAATAAACTTGGCACTTGCTCGCTCCGACTGCAATGCTGCTACATTTTTGACATGGGAACTGGTTTACTTGGATCTGGTACGATGGATGTAGTAACTTATCTATTGATTCTGGTACAATTCAACCAAGGAGATAATTCTTGATTTATAGTGATTATGACTTTTTGTATATAATTTATATTATGCTAAACAGTATGGGTCTGAGAAGTTTTAGGAATCAATTTATGGTCGGTCCTAAATCAGTGATGTTACTTTCACCACCATCCAAACCTAACCGGCGCGGCGCGGTTGAGAATAAATATTTCTTGCGATTGCAAATCAGTCTAGTATACCGTATCCTACTAGTAGTTCTATTGTGCTGTTTGAGGCCAAGATAATACCATATGCGAGATGTCAGGGAACATATATTCTATTAATGCCGAAAAATATAGACATAAAATACCGGTATATATACTACTGGAAGTGGCACTCGAAACGTCTATAGTATTTAAGTAGACAATTTAAAAAAATCAAAGTTTGCAACAATGAATAAAATCATTCGTCATCGTCACAAATTACACAAGGTATCGGTACTCTGGAACTCTATGGAAAGTCATATGGTCATTGGTCATAGGTCAAATACAGATATATACGATTCAGGAATTTTTCATGATTGTCTTCGCCCTTCTGGAAAAATGAACTTCTCCCAAAATTTAGTAGCTCCATTTGACGCGAAGAATCAACTTGAATCAAGTTTTAAATGTTTACAAGTACAACAATTTGTGGTTGACTATTTCTCATATTTTTAGATCCCAAACTTTGATGGCCCAGTTTTCACATATGCGAATAAATAAATTAGATATCGTACACATATAAAATATTAGCTCTAGCACAGAAACACACGGTCCATTTATCTACGACAACGCAACTAACCCTGAAAACTTCGCCCGAATACGAAAAAGCTATTATCTATTTTTGTAATGTAAGAAATGTAATGACTATCACTCAAAATTTCAGGAATGACAAAATTTTATTATTTTATGGATTCAGTATTGTGTATTTCGAAGTCTGTGTATCGAAATTAGAATTATTCATCGTCATGTCCGGTACCGCGGGCAAAATGTAGGTCAACTTCTCATTCTACATTCGCTTCGACCAGTAACTAAATATAAATGCGAATTACACTTTTAACTTTTAACGTTCCGTCCGTTTTTTGTATAGAATTTTTCCACAAGACTATTCATAAAAACAGCAAACCGTGAATTGTCCACAAATGCAAAATGTTCCGAAATATGATTATTTTAATTCTATTCCACCGCTCTGAAAATATCAAGATCTAAAAAAAAACACCAAGGTCAGAACATACAGTCCTGAACATCACTCGTCTCTTTGGCACTTTCAGAGAAGTTCAATTCGACTCCGCTGTACTAACATTGAGTTTTAATTTCCTGTATTTCTATTTGTTTTTCCACATAATTCACTTCATACAAAGAATTCCACATATTTAAGGGTGATATTGATAATGAAATTTAATTTTATTGCAAAATGTGTGAATCTGAGCTCTACCTTGCGGTACACAGCGTTCAAAATGAACTTTACAACAGGCAAAATGGAACTAGTTCTGAACAGAAGAGACAATTTGTTCCGACACTTTGTTGTTTTCTTGACGTTCGTTCGCGAAATCTTCCTCGTAACACGACTTCTACAATGTCTGTCCGGAAACCTGAAAATCCCGTTGTCTGATCTCATTGTTTTAAGTCTGACCACTTTCCTATCTACGTATGCCAGCTTTCTTCACGTGTTTGTACTCTGCAAGGAAGGGGATATTGTGCATTTCGTCAACCAATTTGTCGAAATTCAAACTAAAGTAGAAGGTAACATTACGTTTTTGCTTCTTTACGGCAAAATAGCGATTAAATGCTTCTATTTTGAAAAATACTTCATTTTCTAAGATATGAAAATATTTTTTCGGGAATACATTTGTTTTGCCTTTAAAATTAAAATTCTTCTAACTTTGGAAACATGTGTTCTCGAAACATGACATTTCTATTCAAACTCATTTTTATAATATAAAAAAACACTAGCGATTAGAGTCCGACCGACCTTCTTACCTATTCTCATTTGTACGATGACATAATTCAGTTATCGATATCACACATTCCTTGCGAAATTATGGCTTATCCCTACGAAGTAGATCCCTACCCACCCAACCCGACGTGTGAGTTTCCATGCACAAATATATCTGCGATTTAAACTAGTCGGACAAGATTCGATCAACATAATGCATATATTGAATGAATTTAATATAGAAGACTCAAGATGGACAAGAGCTTTCGATCGGATATGGAGGAATATAGAAATAATGCAAAAATTTTGTGCCACACTGTTAGCTACCAAAATATTCATGTTTTTTCTACTTTCCGTTGTCCATCCGAACAAACTCGGTCACCTGTTTTCTATACTCAACATGGCCAAGCGAGAACACCTGTTGGCAATTACTGTAGGAATTCTTGATACTTATTTGATGATGTCAATTTATGGGGATGGGTTTATCATCTTACAACTCACTTTGATCTACTACATTTGCACAAGGACTGGGCTGAAACTTTTGAGGTAAATAATAAAAAGGTTGACAGTGAAATCACTATTTTAATTTATTCTTTCGTCCAAATCCTTAGGAATGAAAGTCCGCCCGAATATTACTCAATTTCTTTGTTCAAAGAATACCAAATATTGAACATTCTGTACAATGGATGTTTCTCAACTTTCTACGTCCCTTCATTCATTGGCTACTTGGGAACTGTCTGGATATTTGCAGTTTGTATTGCTGTCAGAACTCATGAAATAATGGATCATTTCACGTATATCTCGTCAATTGTTTCCGTCGTTGGTTACACTTTCTTCTGCTCTTTATTTTTGCTGTTGTCAGCATCATTACACAATTTCACGTCTTCATTACTAGACGAGTGGAGAAAAAACAAGGTGAACAGACAAGAGTCCACACTGAAATGTTTAAAACCATTTGGTGTTCAAGTGGCTCGATTTTACATTCTGAAAAAATCAACCGCGATTAATTACTTTCAGATCATTTCGGATATAGCAATCAATATTCTCCTTGGGTTTAAATAAATTCTGAGTCTTTTATAGAAGATACATAGGTAATATGTTAAAACTTACAGTATTACAGCATTTCTCGTCGCATGCACTTTGCAATAGACAAATACTTTGAAATATTCATATTTTACCAACACTAGTTTTAATGCTTAAAGATGTATGGATGGTAATTATTAATAATAAGCACACAAATAATAAGTCTCCACTAACCCATTAGCACCCTTACCAGACGTTGATAGCTCTCTATCGTGTTCTTATTTTTTAATTATGCCAAAATTAAAATTCGACTTGGACAATATCTTCTAGTTATATAATGCTTCATTTCAAGTCATGTCTCATTCGAATTGGAAAATCGGTTCAGCCATGGAATAAAATCAAAAAGTGGGACATCGTTTCGGCACACCCTGTATAGTCAACATATAAGAAATATCCGAAATAATTGTTTCTCATTGCGCTGCAAGTTTCAAAATATATTGTTTTTATAGCAAAATTTCAGTTCACTCCTACGCAATATTAAATATTTCATTTCACAAAAAGTGTGGCTTATGACATGTAATCCATGACGAAAAATTCTTTTATTTAAGTAATGACAAGCGAAACTACATCTGCACCCGTTTTTTTGGGTTCAGGTAATAATTTCCAGCGTTCTCATTAGAGTTGTGCCATGCGATGAGTATTGATTTAACAGATCGGTTGACGATTCCTGATTCGTTACTATGGCTTCTACCTCTTTCTCGTTTGTTTGTCGATACACTCTCACATTGTCATTGTCCCATTTATATAATTACATGAATTCCTCATTCACTTCGTTCTACTCCACTCGACCAGATCAATTTTAGGATATTCTCCTCTGTAAGACAAGACACAACAATAGACTTTGCAAAAGTTATAGTACCAATTCCAATACAATTCATAGTGAAAGTGTCGGACGATTAGTTAGACTGCAAGTGCAACTGCAACAATCATGTACTGCATCAACGCCTGTAACCTCCCGTACAGTGACGTGAACAAGGTCAGTGATTAATTAAATTATACATTTAAAGATTCAGAAATAAATTGAAAACTTTTTGTAATAGATCGATCATGGCCCTCGGACTCATTCTTGTGCATACACAAATGAATGTCGTGGAGAAGGATGGATTTCAAAGACAGATCGTTGCACTCGTCCAGGGGTAGGTGTCAAAAAATAAGACAATAATATATTTCTGATCGGTTGCGATTTCGAAATTAGAAGTTCTAAGTTATTAACTTTGACCCTTACTTTTTACAGGTCACGTCTCTCCTTCGAACCCTTCCCTGGCGACACTCCTTGGTTAGTCAACCACCAGAGACTTCCATCTACTCTGGAATGTCCAAGGAGTACTGTTCTTACGACAGTGGCTATGCTGGTGACGGTTGTTTGACAGAACCCCTGAAATTCCCGAATTTGGTCACCGGATTTAATGTGAACGCTGCCCATGCTTCTCGAACTGCTCTTTACACCAGGTATAAATCGAATTAGAAATTGTTTACGCATGGTGTCACACAAATATTTTCCAAGTTTGATGATCTCAGAAAAACTCGTATATCCAATTTATCAGAGAATTTCATGTGATCTTAAGAAATTCTCTGCAAAATTGTAAGTTGTGAACCGCTTTGTACATGAAAATCAGTAATAATTTTGTATTTTGCTCCCCAGATATTCTCCAGCCGATTGGCAAGCAAACAATCAGCAGATTTATACTGGAGCTGACTGCACACGGAATACGGCTGAGTTAGTTCGGGCCGAAGCTTTGCGTCTTGTCCGGGAGACCGATGACCGATCTTCCCGAGGTCAAATGGACTCGGGGAAAAAACTTGGAGAACGTTTGAGTGACATTAATTATTGGAAACAAGAGATCATGAAAGAGTTGGATCTGAATGTCTCAGAAAGTCACAAACTCTTGGAAACACGTCAAGCTTTGGAACGAATGATCAAAGAATTGGATGGGCCATTGCATATTGCCCAAGAGAATTTGTATGCTCGTGAAAGTCGTCAAGGTACGTTACGATTATGGGAAAACATTCATAATTATATATATAAAGTCGTGACAAATGTATGAATTTTGAAAATATCAATATTTCCAGGTGTTGACCTCGTCCATGACTCTGCGGAACAAGCCTTGCTGTGTGAAATCGAAACGATTCGTAATTGGCAACAAAAACTTTGTCAACAATTGGATGGAATCAACACACAATTGGCAAGAGCTCGAGCAGCTCGATTTGAATTGGAACGTGATCTTCAGCGTAAAGAACAATCCTTCAACATCGACACATCCGCAGCTCAATTGAACAATAATTCTCGTGACATTGCATTCCACTCTGGAATTGAAAAAGTTGACCCAACTGTGAGCATTCCAGAGACTTGGGCTGGATTCACAAAAGCTTTACTTCAAAGAAGTCAATCTGAAAGAGCATCTTCACAAAAAGTCCATGCCATGATTGACAATCTCCTCGTCCAAGCTGCAAATGAATGCTGGGCTGCATGGAATAATACGAATAATGCTTTCTCTCTCAGAATTGCTGAGCTGTTGGATGCTAAGAATAAAATCACTTGTCATCTGTCCAAAGTTCAACAAGAGATTTATGATATGGAGAAACACATGGACATCATTCGAAAGGCCATTGAGGACAAGGCACCGTCTCTTAAGGTATTTTCGACCAATTGACAGTTGTAATTTTTGAACGATAAATAGAGAAAATATTAGAAATCTTGTGCCAGTGAAATTAATTTGACGAAGTAAATCGTATTAAGGAGGTTCAACTAAATAAATACAATATTGAACCATTTATTTTAAAGGTTGCCCAAACTCGCCTGGAGCGTCGAACTCATCGTCCAGATGTTGAACTTTGTCGTGATGACGCACATTTCCGAATTGTTCAAGAAATTCAGGATGTGAATGAAACTTTGGAACAATTGCAAAGAAAAATTGGAGAGGTTGAAGCATCTCATCAACAACTTCTCAAAGTCCGTGCTTGTCTTGAACATGACCTCAAAATCAAAGCCAACTCTTTGTTTGTGGATCGAGAGAAATGTCTTGGACTTCGAAAGAGTTTCCCAATCACGACATTTGTCACTCAACGACAAACCTGTTGAAAAATCCTCAACTTAACTTCAATCTACAACAAATATTCGAAAATTATAAATGTGTAGGTTAACTATAAAATTGTTTCAAGGGAGTAATGGTGGGCTACGCCATAAAACTGTCGTGACAGAGAAAAACGAATTAGATTGAAAATGTATCGTGGCTCCTAGGACTGTTATAAACCAATAAATTGTGATAATAAAACTAAACAAAATCAGGCGAAGACTTTACTATTTGACTTCATTCGAATCTAATCATAATCCAAACTAGTAAAATGCGGCACATTCATAATTTCGACCAGGAATTTAGCACGTATGCAACTTACTATTGATTATGGTGAATTTGGGCAATTTCAGCAATTCCAGTTTTGCACCGCATCACATTAATATTGAAATGAAAAATATGGCATAATGGCATAATTTGTATACAGTTATTCTTCATCTGAACTTGCTGACACAAGAAATGAAATAACTATCAACATCCAAAATCTACTTTCTGCAACGAAAATTAAATCTTGTTGTTCGTACACTTCTCTCCGGTCAAGTAGTACGTGGCGAGATTTGCTTTTGTTTCAAAATTTTGATTTTCCTTTCAGAAAATGCCAGCAAACGAAAAGTAAGAGCGTAGAGAATGGTTTGCCAAATGTTTAAAAATATAAAACAAACACTCCTGGAAAGAAATTGATTTTCATGTCAATTTGATATGTTTTGAAAGAGTTCAGTGTTTGTCGCAGAAATGGAAAAATCCATAGTTTGAAAAAATTCGTTCATTTTTACTTGGCACCCACATACCCTCTTCGCAAGTTAAGTCGAAAGCTTTTAGTAATTTAATTTCATGATTACAGGAATATGAAACTTCTTCGACAAATAAAACTATTTTATGATTCCGTGTTAATAGCTCTGGTTTCGCAATTTTGATGTGGGTTTCAGTAGCGTGTAAATTAGAAGGAATACTATTTAGAATTAGTGATGTACCCGACAATTTTTGCAACTTGAGATATGACCGGAATAATCATACCCTCCGATCTCGATCCTGGTGAGCTGAATATGACTCCAGTAGCTCAAATTTCAAAAATTATCCGGCAGGATATCTCCCCTATTTGAAATTTTAATGATTCGAAAATTCCGAAGACTGAACCAAAACTTTTTTTTGGAGGTGAATCAGATCAGATGATACAACCTCTCAAGTTGGTACTTGAATTCTATGTCGATTTAGCTATTGCAAGACTTTTTAAAACAGCTCTATAGAAAATATTTGGGTGGGTAAGAATCGCGAAGAGAAAAAAATAGAACGAGAAGCCACGTGTTACGCAATAATTACATCCTACCTTAAATATGTAAATTACCAGATAATAAAGCAACCATTAATTAAGCAATACAGGGTGTCTTCTTTTTTATTTGGCCACCTGTCAATTTTTCTCATTTCTTAACCATGCGTGCTAGAAACTTGA
>JAQGCA010002808.1:0-13054 GCA_034698945.1 Protaphorura quadriocellata | reverse complement strand
ATAAGACAATCAACAAGCATACTCTGTATGTCTGAATGCAGGGGCTAACACTCTAATAAAAAAACAAAACAAACAAAGCAGGGAGCACTGGAAACCTTTACAACAAATCAGGCGAAATGAAAAGCAAACCATTGTTGACTATGAACTGACACTGGAAAGACGAAGTATCTTCTCTATGTATGAGGAAAATTCGTTGATTTCTTCAAGCAAAATTCATTATCGTTTGGAAAAATTGACTTATTTGTAAAACTATGGGACAAAATGATCGGTGAACCGGTATCTCTTTATGCCTTTAGTTCCTAACCAGCCAAAAGTAAGTCAACACCATTTCTAAATTGATGTGCCACCCGGGGACGCAAAGTACAGACGAGTGATAATTGGACACTAATTAATGGAGACGCATGTTGGTATGTACCGTTTGACTGGTGGGAAGTACTAATAGTACGTTGTCGCGGGTCTTGGGATTATTTGTGACGTGTTGCAGTATCTGTCCTATTATTGTCCATCCGATGACAGAAATGATTGGCTTAGCCGTCCTGGACGGTCAGACAAAGAAAGCAGCGTATTTCGGATTACTTTTTTTGTTATTCCATTAATGTGTTTCCCACACCCTATAAAGACACAGCCAGAGGCACGCACCACGGTGCGGGTATTTTCTCAGAAGAGAACCAATCAAGAAAAATGTTAGAGCGATTGTGTAAGATAAGGTAGTCATTCGTCCACGGACTCTTTTCGGAGAAAACGAGAAGCAATAAAAATTTCTAACACGTGTTAAAGTTCTCACCACCACCACGGCCACGGACTTAAATTCTCCGGTTCCAAACTGAAAACTAAGGCCCGGCCGCTTCGTATTATTTCAAATGTCTTTCATTTTCCACTCAATGCTTCTTCCTGTTTTCACCGTCCTTAATCTTCCGAAATAGGATAACGTCTACGTACGTCATAGATCGGCGTACCTTCTAGCACGACTTATCCAGACTCTCAAATTAGCGCCGTTTAGTTTTCCAGAAAAAGGTTCACCAAAATGTCTAGACTTATTATCTAATCCTGCATTGACAAAATTTATGCATCACACATTATTTGTCGATGCTGGCTAATAGTCTATTTCTGCGTGGGAGAAAATCCCCAACCCTGCTATGCAGGTTCAGAATTCAGCTCAATTTGACGAATGCATTACTGCACTATCACCACACTACATCCAATTTTTTTAACCATCATGGAGCACCCTCGTGGTACCCGACTTTCCTACCCTTTTACAGGACTTTACTGTTGTATCGAGGCGAAAGTAGCTCTTCATATGTATTAAAACTGGGTAAGGCCTTTTGCATCAATGTCTCGTCTCGTCTTCTAATTTGATATTGGTATTTACATTAGACAACGCTCGCGCTCTACGCTTACGATACTACGGTATTTTAGAGGCGGGGTCGATTATCCACATTTCTTGACATCATAAGGAAATTTTGCTGGGAGTGTGCCTTTGTCTGGTGTGCTTTGTGTATGAATCAAACAGTCAACAAACTTCTATATGGATTTGTACGTTTTTTTTTGTAATTTAAGCTAATTATCAAATTGTCAATGAATGAATGGATGAGTAACCTGTCCACTTGATGAGTTGTATTTCGGACAAAATAGTTGCTGTGCTGTGCTATGTTTACGTAAATTCGAATTAACTTGTCTCAAACTTGAGTATAGTACAAATGTCATTTAAACCCCGAAAACGCCTACCCAATTTTCTTGCCAAATGTCAGACTAAACGTAAGGTACACATCACGATGAATATAGGTCACTAAGGAAAATGTTCTTGAAATGAATCATTCAAAAGTGGGGTTCACAATTTCGGTTCGATTGAATACTTTCATATGACTTTTTATAATGTTGGTGTTGCCTAAGCCATTCCACTTTCATGCTTAAAGATAAAGCCGCGCCTCACCAGATTTTAAAACAAAAACGTTAACGTCAACTCTAATTTCCCATCCGAATTCCCATGGCAAGCCTGTTCCCACGTACATGGTATATCTGAACAGGGGGAAATGAGAGTTGGTTTAGGTATTTAAATCTGGTTGGCGAGGGCTTTGACATTGAACTTGAAAGTGGAAAGGTTTAAGTGTGAGCAACATTAAGCTACATATTTGGGTTCAATTCCGATGGTATTTCAAGGTTAAAATAGTATTAATTTGCCTTTGGAATGTTAGACAATCAATGAACATACCAGACAAAACTTCGAAGAGTTGTGACTTTAGAAGGATTATAGCATAGAATGTGCCGCACCACCTTATTCAAGAATTTCCCGACATGTGATGAATTCGCAGATGCCATATTCTGACATTTCACCATCCATCCTTAGAGGTGAAAACGGTATCGCCCAATTGGAACCAGCGCGTCGTCGTCCGCATCATCATGTAACCAATCGACCTAAGTGATACTGTACAAGTCCGCAGGGTATTAGAAATATGTTCCATGGATATTCATATGCATGTACGAAGTCGGTAATAAAAATGGCGGGCGGAAATTAAATTAAATTAGGTTTAGGAACTCGTCCCATGCCGTTGGGTTTTGTGAGTCTGGCAGAGCAGAGCAGAGTTGGAGTTGGATGAGGACAATAAGGTGTCATCGAGAATGGGGCGGCACCTCACCGACACGAATGAAAATTAATGGGCCTTGATTGAAAAATGTGTTCTTTCCTGGCTTTCCGTGGTATCATTTGCCCTTCCAAGTGCCCCAGTTTTCTTCCTTTCCAGACGACGACGCTATGTAATTCCTTAATATCAACGGCAGCAGTCACTCGGGAATCGGGGGGTTTGGTGCTTGGGAAAAACTTGACTTTCGATTTGTCTCCTCCTAATAAATGAGAGGAGGTTGGGCCCGACACGAGCAGAGCATGGAGGGATCTGAATCTCACAAGGAATTGCATTCGGATGTCAGACTCACATCACGCCATCTATTGGAAATCAAGTCGGCATGGCTCAATTTGGTCAGCGTCGGACGTTATGCACTCAGGTCTCGGGTTCAATTCATAGGCGCTCTACTTTTCCACTTCTTGTTTGATCAGGTACTAGTTCCTCAGAGATCTTTAAGGGGCCTCTGGAGTAACTTCTATACAGAAGAGTCACCTTGTTGATATCAATTCAGGCTAAATAGCCAATAGTGATAGCTGATAAAGAGGTCAGGGGCTACAACATATCAAAAATGGAGCCAATTTTGACAGAAGGGGCTCTTCCTTGCACTCTGTGCGGTATCCTTCAATATTTAATTGATTTATCGTGAAACCAAACCGAATTTGACGTTCACACACTGCTTTTTGGAGATAACGGCATCGTATATGGCGTCCTGCTTTGCCCTCTCCTATTTTAAGAAATGCATTTGCATTCTGACAAGTCCTCTCACGTTTTCTGGAGTGACATTGACAGTAAGAGACACCAATAATATGTGCATGTGTGTCGAACAAGCATCATATTCGTGACAAGACAAGGACATTCGATTGGACTAAAAAATTTTGACTGAATTAAAATTTACAACCTAGAATTGTTCCTTCTTAGAATGTAGACACAGAGAAGACGAAGACATAGAAGTTAGAAATCTCCCACTCGTTTTTCTTTTGTGTGAAAATGAAGCGAAGAAGTCGAAGACGACTAGGAAAATACTACTGTAACTGGAATTGGATTTGTGAGATGTGACTCGAAACTCATACTAGTATTTGGCAAAGTCCTGAGTTCCTGACTCCTCGTCAAAGCCCCAAAATGACATTCGACACAAGGAAGGGCTTCTTTTTCCTTTTGTTTTTTTTTCTCCAATGAAGGAAAAAGGGATCGAGTCATCCATGCATGGGTTTTCAATCGAATCGATGTGAATGCGGATGTGGATGATGTTATGGGTTTGAAACAGCGAATCTTTAGATATGTATTGTGTATGTGTATCTGTCTCTTTGCGAAAAATCCCAGAATACAAATGCAATACAAATCTCTCCGGTAGTAGGGTGTCTCAAAGATTTCTTCCCGTACAAGAGTTTGTTTTCGAATCCCTTAAGGAATCCCATTAGAATGACCCTGTCGAATATATCGGATTTTAGGATCTCAAACTCATTTAGTGAGAGTAAAATTGAAGTACGAAACCATTGTTCATGTTTTACGGTACGAGGGAAGCCATTCACCTGGAATAAAACTTCCTATTTTGAGTAAAATAAATTTAGTCTATAAAGTTTGAAAGAAAATTCTCTCCAAAATGTGGTTATGTGGAAAAATACAGATTATATTACATTTTGCACTTTAGGGTGTATCAAAAATACTCTGATTAGAAGCCGGGTGCCGAATTTCAGCTAGGGCTAAAGAATGACTTTCTCAATGGAAGTTTATGGAGAAAGTGGTGAAAGCCTCCGCGAAAAAATTAAGCCCGCACCTCTAATTGGTTACGTTACGTAAGGAAGTGGTTTCATCCAACGTGTGCTACGCAGGACAAATTTTCCGGAGTAGTTTTTGAATCAGTATAATACATTTTGACTTCTGAGACACCTTCTGAGACACTTCTGTACAGTATTGTCAACCTTTTCGCTCACACATTCACTTTCACATTGTTTCCATGAATTTTGTGCAAAGTGCCTGACGGGGTATATTTTGTGCTGGTGAGAGGGGGAGTATTGGTGGGGAGAGCGCGGAGAAAGGCTAATAAAGCTTTAAGAAAGCTTTCAAAATCTGGAAAAGCCGTGAGGAAAGTGGAAAAAGGACGATGGCTGTCTTAGGAGAGCGCAGCCAGGGCTTTTCGTCCGTCGGTTTTCTAGAAGTTGTTTTCTTCCGCGACTCCTCGTCTCTTCCCTTCAGAGGACATGCACTTCGTGACGAGGAACGATTAATCCCTCGTGTCTCATTTCGCCCGTCCGCCAAAGATGTTCTTCCAGAGGACAACTACCAAGACATGACGACGACGCCGAAATACGCACATATGTCTCAGGCGCCGTCACAAGTCATATATTCGCCAAATGGCCTAAAGAATACCGCTTATATTATTTGACATTCACCGTAAGGCATCAAGTATTCATTTAATAGAAAAGGACACCACGTACACCTTATGCAAAAAAGTACGCCGTTGAACAATGTCTGTGAAGGTCCTACCCTTCAAATCGAACCGTTTGGCCGCTAGAAATACACAGGTGGGCATGTGCGATAACGTAAAGTGAAAGACAAAGTGAAAGTCATCGTACATGCCCACTTGTGTGTACCTAGCGGTCAAACGGTTAGACTTTGGGGGTAAGACCTTTACAAAAGTTGTTCAGGATGCCAAGGGTTACAATATATCAAATATCCAGACCTGACCTGATTTGACTTGTCGCCTATGCCACACATATATAAGTAGAGAGTCATTGTCTGTGTATATCTAGCGGCCAAACGGTTAGATTTTTGGGGTAGGACCACAAAAGTTGTTCAAGATGCCAAGGGCTACAACATATCAAAAACTGAGACCTGACCTGATTTGACGCGTTGCCTGTAACACACATATATAAGTAGAGAAAAGCCACATTCCCCTTGATCTTAACTGTCCCCGCCTCATACTAGACGAAGACTATGTCTCTTATTATTTCTTCCAGCAGATCGTTTCACATTAAGTTAAGACAGGACTGATTCTGTTCCATTCTGTTCTATCGTACATGGTTTGGATATGCGGCTCATTTAGAAACATCACGTTCAGTCGTCAGACTCTTGTTAATTAATGATGAAGGGCATGAGGGTGACGGTGGACGGTGTAGTCAGGCGTTAGTGGGCGGGGTGTAGTGAGATGGGTGGATTGGACTGACAGTGTA
Source organism: Protaphorura quadriocellata (assembly GCA_034698945.1). NCBI lineage: Eukaryota > Metazoa > Arthropoda > Collembola > Poduromorpha > Onychiuridae > Protaphorura > Protaphorura quadriocellata. The sequence continues at coordinate 7,266 of JAQGCA010002808.1, read as the reverse complement.
GTGTTGGACGGAGAAAGTGTGCATAATTGATGTCTGGAGTCTAGATCGTCCACTATTAACCACAAGAACTACTCCGGGTGGGTGTCTTGTCTCATGTCATTTCCAACAGGTCATAAACGACAAGGCCTAGCAATTAAACACCCAGTCCAGTCCTGTGTAGTTAACAGATAAATGTTTAAGACAGTAGCCACTTGCTCCACTTTGCAAGGTGACAACACTTTGGTTCGGAATATTGACCATGGTAAATACTCTCATCAATTGACATGAACCGTAATAAAGGCAGGCATTGACAAACATCCGTGTACTTTTCGTAGAAAAATGGTACGGGGTATCTGTTTGGACAGTGGAGGTTGACCCTAGTGGTAAAAAATAAATATTCGTGTACTTTTTCCCAGAAAAATGGGTACAAGCTATACGTTTGAACAGTGGAGGTTGTTCCGAGTGGTCAAAGTAAACTTCATTTCGAAATCCGATCCATATCCAAATCATGGGCTCCAACATAGCAACATATATCACATAGCGAGCCGGCAAGGGCAACCACGATACAATGGACTGATTCCGCCCCAAATGTAGGGATAACATTCCGAATTATGTAAATTTAAATCATATTCAGCATTAGGTTTGGTCTAATATCGGTGCATATTTTGTCTCACGGATTTACTACTTTCAATTTGGCCAAGGGAGGGTACCTCTAGTAGTAGGGAAAAGTCCAGTGGGGAAAAAACTCTAGGAACTGTCTTTACTACATTGACTCACTAATTTTCAATTTTTACTAGCGAGGAGCCTGACCTATATGTCATAGGTGACCGACAGGTGACAAAATGGTAAAAAATGTGAAAGCTGAACGTTACATGCAGTCATGGAATCAATGCATAAAATGCTACGGAAAGTTTTTTTCAGCCGAGGGCCACATGTTAAAGGAAATTAGATTGTTTACCATTAAAGTGGGTCAAAAGCCTGCGTAATGCGTATACAGCTAAGGGGCATTTTTATCAAAACATTTTGGCTGAAACTGTAAGTATCCTGTTAAAAATTAAAGTCGTTCTTGCAGAACGTAAATAGGAATTTCTCCAATTCGTTTATTGATTCATTTAAGGTTTGTGTAGAGTTTCCGCTGCAGTGGAAGTCCATAAACAAGTCCACTTAGTTTGATTAAATATACTTATTATTTACTGCTTAAACAAACTATTAAAGTTTTGATAATATTGTCCAAGTCCAAGTCTGACTGTGTTCCTGGTTGGTTTTCTATTCATAAAATGATGTTCGTGTTGTCAGTCAGTCTCCGAGTCCACGCTGTAAACTGTCAAGACTTGAAGACGCCACTTTATTTGATGTAGCCCAACCATTAAATCAAAGTAGTTTTGCAAATTTCCCTTCACTAATGTATTTGCACTGAAACTATATAATATTTACTTAGGAGCTCACCACCACCACTTTTTAATATTTATAGAGCTCACAAACTCGGAGGTCTTTTTCGGTACTGGTAACCATGAAGCAGGGCTTTTGAGCTTTTACCCAGTTTTTGCTCCCTTCCATGGCCTCCACGACACGCAATTCAATCCACTACTTCCAGTAGTCCAAGTCCATCCAACATTCTCAACTCGATCCAACTACAGACCGTGTTTACTTTGAAAACGGAGGTCGAGAATATGCGGGCACCACTTACACTTCTCTATGTTACAGGCAGTCAACCAAATCTCAAGTCTAAAAGTTAGCCTCCCATAAGGCCAATTCCCTTATATGAGCATACTCGGAAATAACACGACACCAGCAGTTCTTACAGCAAAAAGTAGACAGTTGGATTTGGCTGCATTCTTTTTTATATATTGTAGTCTTTGACCTCCTGAACAACTTTTGTGAAGGTTTTACCCAGAGACGTCCAACCGTTTGGGTGCTAGAAAGAGCCAAATTCACTTTGTGAGGTTTGATATTTATGTCCGTGAATTTTCAGCGGCAAAACCTTGGACGAGCCAACTAGCCTTAGGAAAGCTAAGGTACCCTGGTCGTACCTTCCTAGTTTCAAGTCTGTAGCAACACAGCTGGGCAAAACGGTTAGACTTTTCGGGGTTTGAGCTCAACAAAAGTTGTTCAGGTAGTCAATGGCTACAACATATTCAAAATATAATCAACTTTTGTGAAGGTTCTACCCAGAAACTTCCAACCGTTTGACTGCTAGAAATATTTGCGCCAAATTCGCTTTGTGAAATCATAGGATTCGGTGTCGCATTCATGACGTCACAAAGTGTATATGACCCATACGAAGACAGATGGTTAGACTTGTCGGGGTATGACCTTCACAAAAGTTGTGAGGAAACCAATGGCTACGACATATCGAAAGTTCGGGGAAATCCAGCAGCATATTTTTTGTCGTAAGGACTGTGTTGTGCTACAATAATTCGAATAATTATTTTTCAAACGTTAGTTTAAGAGTGTATATGGTGTTTCACAGCCGGAATCGGCTAGTTCCCTATGACATGTGTAAGAATAGTATAAGTAAGCGTGGATGGTTACAGTACATAGTATACACTATGCATGACATGGCATGGTTTCGTGGTGGAATCTAAATGGATCGATTGGTATGGCAAGGCAATGGGTGGCTATGACCAAGCGTAAGACCAGACCAGGCAGACCAGGCGTTCAGCGTAAAGCGGAGCGTGAAAAAAGTGAAAGTGGAAAAGCAGAAAGGAGAAAGTATAGAAAGAGAAAACGTGAAAGTTTGTGGGCTTCCCATGCCAGCCCAGGCCTTGGCTGGGAAAAGTCTCTTCCCAAGAGACTATCTTTCGAACATCATCTCATTTGCAATGCAGTTTTCTCTTACGACGAGACAAAATGCCATGCCAGAGAGATTCCAAAGTCCTTTTTGAATTATGACCGAGTGAAAAAAAAGAAGAAGTAGAAGGAGAAGAAGAAACATTCAAAATCCACACACTACCACACACCACACTTAACTTACAAGGAGCAATTTCAGGTGTCAAATTCGATACTATAATCCGAGTTTAGCCAATTTTGAATTTCAAAACCAGGAATATGCTTCGAAATTTTATTTACAACCGACCGAGCCAAATTCCAATGCCCTTGTGGTCAAAACACCCAGCCGTACAAGGAATACGACAAGATATACTGATGTCCGGCACTCACTCTGACTGTACTGATGCAGCTATATCGAAAAGTAGGGGGCACAAACCTAATGGTAAAGAGTTCGACGTTAGAATTCGCTGGAATTTGTATATGTTATGGCTAGTGGCAACCTGAACAACTTTTGTGGAGGTCGTACCCCGAAAAGTCTAACCGTCTAGCCGCTAGACATACACACGTGGGCACGTAAGATGAAAGCAAGTGTAAGCGAAAGTGAAAGTCCCTTGCTTTCCTCTTACATGCCCAACCGTATATTTCCAGCGGCCAACGGTTAGAGTTTTTGGGGTATGACCTTCTCAAAAGTTGTTCAGGGTGGCACTAGACACAACGTATAAAAACTCCAGCGAATTCCACAACTCGGCGAACTTTTCCCATAATGTTCGTGCCCCCTCCTTTATTTACTGAAAAATCAATCTTAATATTTCTTAGTAGTACGAGACATAAAATAGCCTATCGTGAACTAAATTTGACATCAGAATATTGTCCCTTGTGAGAAAAAAAGGCAAACCTAGGCCGAAAAAAACTAACCGAGGCGATCATGGGATACATAGCTAAGATGCACGCGCTTGCAATATATCGTTTCGCCATTTCCTTGCCGTTCATCTTTTGACTTTCGAAGTCTCGCTCGCCGCCGATTTACTTTTTTTTGTAGAAAAAAGACTTTGGATTGTTTCTTACACGTCGCGGGTCGGGAGGATTGTGTCAGGAAATCGAGATCGACTGAGTGACTTGACTGACTTCCCCAAGTAAAAAATTCTTTCAAAGTTCAGTTTCGTTTCGTGAAGTTGTAGTAATGGTACTTGTACTTTGCAGTGGTAGAATCAGTTTGCTTTGGAATTTGAGAGTCAAAGGGGACTAAATCGTGCGGCTGAACTATGTTGAGACATGGTTCGAATCTAGAAACATTCTTTCCAACTCACTACGAGTCGTTACTAGAATTTCAGAAAGATACATCCGCTGACAGTTATGAATACACAAAACTTTCTTTACAGTGTACATTGTTTATTTTAACTACTTTTCTATATATCCATGGCTATGACACGTACTGCTTCTATGCGAATTTAAATTCTTAATACGTATAAAGTCGTCCTTCTTCTTCATCATAATAGAGTTCTAGAGCTAAGTTTGCTGGAACTAAAACAATATTTCAAACGACCAACGAAATTTGACAACTTCAGGCCTGAACTGATATCAACGAGGTGACTCTACTCTAAAGAAGTTACTCTAGAGGCCCCATCGACCGAGATAATTAAACCACGCTCTCTGAGGAGCAAGGACCAGGCGAACACCCAGCCGTACAAGGAATTGGGAAGGGGGTCGTCCAGGAATTGAACCCGGCGCTCATTAGTAGTATTAATTGGTCGAAACTCCTTGCAATAATTACACTATTTCCTGAGCAATGATAAATGATGTTCAAAGCTAAAATATTTGGAAAGTCGGAATATTCTGCACCCGAATTTGAATGCAGAAAGGTATTCTGTACACTACAGAGACGGACAACTTCCGACAAGGCAAAGCATGCACAGCGCACAAACAAATTTCCGGATACATATTTCCCCTGGTTCGGTTGGTGCAGAGCAGACTCGCCATTGACAAAGGAGAATGGACCTCTAAGAAAGTTTCTGGGCTAATGATAACGTCCTTTGGAGGACAAGACAGATAAGATAAATACGCGCGTATCAGGAGGAAATGAAGAATCGTAGTAAATAGTTGTAAGGTGGGACTACAAGTTGTTGAGACAAACACAAGGAATGCTTTGCTTCAAAGGAATGAAACAAAAGACTACTTGCTATTACCCGATGCCCTGCCCAGGGTAGTGAAAGTAGAGATATTACTCATACAAGGTGGCCCATAAGCAATGACCACCAAATCCCTTGTAGAATTCAGATAATTATCGCAGTGGCCGCTTGAATATAAATTTTATCATATTTCGAACTTGGTACATAATTAGACAGAGGTTATGATCCACCTTGTAATTTCTGGTTTCTTGAACTGTTATAGACATGTTAGTATTGCATTAGGTTGAGTATTTGTAAATATGCCTTTCTTCATTGATTAAATTACATTCCGGTCACAAATTTAACGAAAGAAAGCTACGAACAGCCATGTACTTCCTTGTCTTGGGTCTATTCTTGTTGCGTTAGGTTGGATAATTTGTAAAGATGCTTACTTTCATTGATTACTTTACAATCCGGACACATATTTCCCAAAGAAAATTTGTTATCTACTATGTACTTCCTTGTTTTGGGTCTGATCGACACCACGTTATGTTACATTTGGTTTGACATTTGTAAGGATGCTTTCTTTCATTGATTACTTCACTTTCTGGACACTTTTCATAGTAATTACCTAAAGAAAATTTATGAACCACCATGTACTTCCTCATCATTGGGTATGGTCCATAGTACGTTAAGTTACGTTAGGTTGTGGATTTGTAAGGACGCGTTGATATCATTAAAGCTAGGGTGGACGCGTATAGCCACAGCCACAGCGAGTCTTGTGGTTTGGTTTGGTTGATTCCTAGAGAAAGTGGAGAAAAGACAATCGATTCTCTCCTGGTTCAGTTTCTTCTCACATCTCAACGTAATATTAGCTCTCTCACAGTCTCTTCTTCTCATCTCTAACATTCTACAGTCCATTCACATTTCCCGCGTGCCCCAGTCCCAGACCACCCAATGGAACATATTCCTATGACCAGCATCCAAATGCCAAATGGGAAAATCCATTTCCCATTTGGGTCTGTTCCATAATATTCCAGGCCCAGAAACTCCGCACAGTTCTCTAGTTTCATTTTTACAGGGTGGGTCATAAGTATTTCTGCCACCACGTCCTCAAAGTACACCGCATACACCTTATGGAAAGATATACGCCGTTAGAATTTGGTGGATTTTGAATATGTTGTAGCCCTTGGCATCCTAAACAGCATTTGTGAAGGTCCTACCCCATAAATCTATCTGTTTGATCGCTAGAAATACACAGGTAGGCATGTGCGATGGCGTACAGTGACTTTCACTTTAATTTTCACTCTTTCGTAGTTATGGACCACCCCGTAGGATATTTGCAATGTTAGGCTTAGATTTACCACATTTGGACGGACGATAGTTCTTAGAATGTATGGAGTAAGTGGAAAACTAGGTTAGCCAATTTAATGTTCGTTGCGTTGGTTTGGTTTTAGTCCTTGGGTTTTCATTCCAAGCCATTTCCACTTTTCAATGTTTTGAAAATGGGACGAAAGGATTTTGAAGTGAATGAGGGTTGGGTAGGGAAGTCAAGCTTTATGACCTCTTTTGTTTCACCTTCTTAATCTTCATGGAATGGATATTATGTCGCGGAAGGAATCTTGAATCAGGGAGTGGGATCATACTTCCCTTTCCTTGATACATTACATCACATTATTACACACATACACACATACATACATAGGTACGTAAAATGTCGTCGTCGTTATAAAATCAGGCCCTGGTTGAGACCCATTTCAAAACTTCTCTCCCGGTCCGTAAAGTTAAGTTAAGTTATTTGTAAAGTTTGAAAAGTTGGCGGGCGGGTGAAAACAAACTAAATACTTTACTAGTTACAGCGAGCGGTACGACGCGACGCCCACCTATTTTACTCTTCTGGGCCCTAACTTTAGTTTAGTTTGGTCAAATTCCACAAACACTAGAGTCTAGTTATTTATTATAGGAGAGAATTTCTACTATAAAACCTCGGATAGGAGCACAAGGAAGTCTTATCGCTTATTTACTTCATTAATTAATCAGAGTAGAGCGCAAGCGCCATTAATGATATTGTTCCAGTACGTTCTACGTTGTAGGTTTAGGTAACTTATGCCAAACCGTCCAAATTCTCAAGAGACTTTCAAACCACGAGGTAGGTTGGATGGAATGTTTGGAACTTGGATCAACGAACCATGGCATTCTGTATTCAGACTCATATAACTTCGTTACCTAGTTTGTTAATGACTTTTATTAAGTTTAACTTTAAGAAAGAAAGATCAAACGACTTGTCTTTTGGCGCCAGGGTGCGAGACATCCACTGAATAATTGTGGATTTGGGTATTAAGAGTAATAACTGCCCATAATTTGATGGGTTTTCAAAAAAATTTGGGCTTGGGCCGTAAATTTTTTTCAAATG
>JAQGCA010002807.1:0-13055 GCA_034698945.1 Protaphorura quadriocellata | reverse complement strand
ACCCTAACCACCTGAAGTAAGCCGTCTAATTGCTGAATCAAACATTTTTCTTCACTACCAAAAATGGTGAAATAGTTGGAGAAATATGCAATTTTCTTTGCAAACATTTACCTGGGAGTAGCTGGGTGACTGTTGACCACTGGACGCCGTCGTCGTACTGCTGTCCCTGTAGTGGATTAAAAATTCTGCATTATAATTAGACCAGGGTTAAAGTTGGTGAATAATTGCTAGATGTTATGTAGTTTCAGAATTTAAAAAGAAGTGCTAGGACAAATTCTGGTGTCCGAAAGATTCTTCACGATTTAATTTTATTAAGTTGTGAAGGTAATTGTTATATTGCATCGCAACTGACATCATGAGTGAGCCGAGTTGCAAATCCCGTTGAGCGATTTTTATCCTGATTTTATTTTACAACTCTACCCATTCTTCCAGAGATTTGAGATTGCACATTGTACATGCAAACAATGTGTGTGGGCAAACTCGAGAATTTCAGATTTGCAATTTGGACTTGCGAATCTTGTTTGTAAACCTGTACTGAACTCAGTACAGTGGCACTGACGGCCGAGGACGTGACAAATCAGTTCCTTGGCTTCAAAATATTGTGATATTCAACTAGTATTAACAATTTACTAGTGTTTGGTTAATTTCATTAAGTGTCCCAATAATGTCAATCCAAATTTTGTTAACATAAGGGTCTCTGAAACACCTGGAAAACTTCACACCCTGGCAGTGTCAACAATTTAATTTAATTTCAGCAATCTTGTTTGGGACCATCAATACGAAGTGCTTGGTGCAAAATTTCAGTAAAACATGTGCGATAACATAAAATCACAAGAACACCGCACTATTTATCACACACATTTTTAAAATTAATTTTCGAGTTAAGAATTTACAAAATGTAACTGAAAGTCCGTCCCAATTATGTAGATGCATTTAACGCAAATTTGTTAAAAACAACAATTTTTTGCACCAAAGGAAGTTTGAGATTTCTTAGATAACCAAATCCTCGTATAACCATTTCTTACAACTTATTCAAAGGATTTGCTCATTTAAAATTCATTGATACCCTCTTGTCTAGTCCATGACATTGAAGTGCAATTTAAATTCAGAGCAGGATTACTCCTTATCTTAACTATGTAACTCGAGCGATTTTCCAAAAAAATGTAAAATTAAAATTCCAAAACTCTTTAAGTTTACCTCTTAATATTGTAGCTGACGCTAATCGGCATGATTCCGGCTGGCATGTAGTGCGTAATTGTGTGTTTTTAATGTTCGAGTTGAACAATTACAGGAAGTTGAGTCAGTGCGAATGCACCTGAGTCAGATTTCGCGGAGATTACTTTACTCCACTCCTCCGCTGATAATAATTGTTATGACAAGTCTTTCTTCCTTCGACCTCTTCTGTAAAGAACTGACAGAACTTGGTCCACCGGTCGACAACTTTTTAGTTCAGGAAGATTTGTGTGGAAGGAAAAGCTGATGTCACTCTCAGTTCAGCAAATACAAATAAAATCAAAATGCAAATCCTGATGATGATATGTAATGTACCCAATTGTTTGGAATTGCAAAAGGGTTGAAAAGTTGCGTGGGAGCTTAAATGGTCTTCCTTTGGCAAAAGGCTAAAGGTACATCCTCAAGGGGTGGATGTTCAATGATAAGATTAACAGCGACAAAAAATCCTCAAAATCCGGGACGCGACGTAAAAGATTCAGATGATTTGTGGAGTTAGAAATCACAAGTGGTTAGTGGACAAAAAAAGTGATTCCAGCAAAAGTCGTAGTGGCAATTTTATCAGCACTGCGTTGGGCAAAAAAAAGTTGTAATGTTTTGGTTTTGCAGCTTGGCTCAGCTGTCTTGTCCGGGTTTTTCAAGGGCTCAGCTGTTTTCGACTTTGACTTCTTTTTTTCTAAAGTTTTCAAGCCACGAGGGTCCACGCTGCGTGTACACACTTTATTTTTTATGATGATGAGACGTCTTTTCCACTCCGAACAAAACCTGCAAGATTCAGAATAAAAAATAAGTTGAGCCAACTGACTGGTGGTGAGCCCTGGAAGGATTATTAAGGTTGCAACTGCAACTCAAGAGATTAGATACGTTAGGACTTAGCATAAAAAACAGAAACAACCGAAGCAAAACCTATGCGTATGTCTACTTACCCGGTTCAAACCATCTAACCAGTTGAACCCTTCATTTACTGATCTTACTTTCACGTATGTCGAAGGCAATGCGTCAAATCAGGTCAAAAGCAAAAAAAACAAGCTATTTTACATGATCTGCCCATACGGCCCCAAACAGACGATTCGCTCATACTTCGGCTTTCAAAAACCGAACAAAATCTCAAAATTTTACTAGTTTGTTTAGTATGTAAATTCGATTTAAAATATTTTTAGCAGAAATTCGGTAATGTAGACGATTTCGAGGTCAAAATTTGCGTAAGGTTTCCAAACACACAAATTTCGAACAAACTTTCCTCCAGCTGCCTTCGTTTTTAAGCCAATAATAATATTATACTATTATCCAAATAGTACAATATAACAGAAAAGCTACCAGCAAGAAAACAAAGGCAAACGTTCTATGACCTGAACCCGGTCGCCTGGGACAGGTTTCACTATATTAGCCTAAACTTATGACCTGCAACATAAATTCAGTATTCGGACACATGTGCATTATGTATACACGTTTTACAGTTTTTATTTGACTCTTACTCTGTTTTCTTACTACGAAGGGCGACGAATTATACGTTCATAGACGTAAAAGCCACGAATCGGACACAAAAAGTTGTCAGGTCTGGTCCAGGGCCTGGATCTCTCAGCGTGTCTCAGTTTTTTCTTAGTCGGCCGTGGTTGGATCATCGACCGACGGACCGACCAAAAAAGACAAAATCCGGGCTCAAGACCACTACGACTGCGGCCACTGACTACTAGACACCCGGACCCTGGAAATTACTATTTAGCTTTTGGCTATTGTTGAGTCTTGTAATACGCGTACGTCTTACGTTACGTAATATGGTTATTTTTCTTGTGACTTTTTAAGGGGCACGAAGTAGGCAGTACTTACAACTGTACAGTACGTGCAAGGTTCGGTTTTTTTAGTTCTTATGTTTTCAACGCACATGGGAATCAGATTTAGTTTTTTCTCAAGATTAGGTACACCCGTGCAGTGCAGTGCAGTGCGTGCATGAGCAATTTTTAATACGAAGAGGTAAATAATAATAAGTCCGGTCAATCGTCAATGCGTGTATGCTTTACATTTTTATAAACTTTCCGAGTTCAGCTTAAACTGATGCGTGCAAAATCAACAGGCTGTTAAACCTGGATAAGGAGAACCGTTTCAGTGTTAATGATCTGGAATAAAAAAGAGATTGAGGATACAGTAAAATATTTGCTGCCCATTAATATCACGCGTTGCAATTTTAAAGCAATAGTCATGTGGAAACTTGATTTTCAATTTAACGTAGTTTTGAGACTTTTTGTACGTATCAAAAAATCTTACAACTACAGAGAAGTCGGATATGTTTCGCAAGTTTTAATTTTCGGGGTATGGATTTAATTAATTTTACATCGATATTTTCTAGAGAGCGCATGTGTTCATTCCCAAGAGGATTTCCTTGAAATCCAGAAACAAACGTCCGTATTATAGAAGCTATAAAAATCACTACAAATTTCCCATGAAATTTTTAATTAAGTTTCGACGTGTTTGCTTGCATATCTATTTATTTTTGATACTTGTACTGATACATATTTATTATGCGTTACAATTTCTAGAAATTGAAAAACCAAGGTTTCAAGCACAATAGAACGAAATGTGTTAAGTACAATATTTTTTTATCCTGTCAATTTAACTATTTAAGATAACAATCCATTTATGAAATGAAAGCCAGAATTTGGCGTCCTCGGGCAGACATCGTTCTGACCAATAATAATTATTGGTCAGAACGACGTTGATTTTACAAATTATAAATGTAAACAATTATTGTTTACATTTATAATTCGTAAAATCAACGTCTTGTTTCAGCACGTCAGACCTACAACCAGGTCAAAATTGTAAGTTTCCGCCGATAAATAAAAAAACGGTTGAATAGTTTTCCTGCATGCGTTTCTATCCCTTACACCTGCAGTGTCAACACTTAAAACTGTTTAAAGGCCCTCATACGAAACGTTCCAACCCTTCAATAACTGGACTCAGCAGATAAAGGTCCCTTAAAACGTTGAAAGTTGAAAATCCAGAAGATTCATGGTCAAACAGACGTCTAAAACGTTCGAACAAGAAAAGAGAAAATGCACGCGTAAGCGTGACTCGGTTAGGTTTCATATGGCTTTAGTATTTGTTCGCCCAGGTTGGATTCATAACAATTGGTTTGATTTTTCAACAATTGGATTCACTTAATGCAATATGATCGTTACACCTGCACCTGTAGACCTTCGAGAATTAAGGGAAAGGGTACTGAGGTCCACTTCGTCACTTTTTCGTTTGCCCCTACCACCGCTGCTTCTGCCTTTTATCAAATCTTACTTGAAGTGACCATGACGGGGAATTGTCCCATTATTATTGTAGATGATTGGTATACAGCATGCAGCGCAGTACTGGGCACCAGCATTAGTTAGAGTGTGACAGGGAAGCCATTTTTCGGCTAAAACCCAACCCGAGACTTTAAATCAAGTGGCCTGAGCAGAAGTGTGACCGATTTATCGCTAGCTAAAGTTTCTCACAATTTTCCGAACACTCTAAAACAAAATTTTAGCCCAGTTGTACTGAAACAAAAATATCAGTAGACAGCTAAGCACTGAAATATCTATATTTATGACTATGACCATCAGTCAACTACGGTGGCCCAGAACCGCCAAACCAAAATTATGACAAAAATAAATCGAAAGGAATACATTTAGAAGTATTTCAAAATAAAAACAAAATAAAATAAAAAAAAATTTTAAATTTTTTTATTTATTTTACAAAATAAAACAAAAATAAATATTTCTTAAACTAAAATTCTTTTACTTTGTAAAGTAATTTACTATTTTTTTACTTTTTATTTTCCATACTGGTGGCTTAAGTATGGGATTTCCATAAAGCGGACCAGCACCGCCATTCCCTTTCTGTAAGCTTAGAGTCCATTGGAATTTAAATACAAATGTTCACTTAATAAATCTAATCGAAAAGTTACAATCGGTGAGCGTACTTCTCAAGTTGAGAAGACCCAATTTTTCATTTTCTTTCATTAAATTTGGAGTAACTATGACCAATTCGCGAGACAGAATTAAACAGATGAAAGGACAGGTTCCGAAGGGAACCTGTTCAGAAAATTCAAAGGAAGTTCGATTTTAACGGAATTCCGATTTTAAGGGCATGAATTGTAATGCAAATGATTTGAATATCTTAAAGAATATATTAAATATTAGAGGGGCAGCGAATTGAGCTAGTTCTAGCGGGGTTGGCAGATGAATTTTATCAGAAGTGTAAACCTTCCCGTTGACATTGTTATTTTGTTCAAGAATCAAATAACGCTAGCTTCAGGAATCATCTCGAATGCAACAAGGTCAACAATTTGGTTGGCGCGTGCAAAGTAGTGTATTTTGTCTTTGTTTATTTTGAAATACTTTGAGCTGTTCTAATCGGTGGTCACAATTATATCTCAATCGTCGAGTTCTCCGGTGAGATCTCGAAACATGAATAAACACACTTTTTGCTGTTGAATATATTAAGTCAACATTTGTATTTAAATTCCAATGGACTCTAAGCTTACAGAACGGGAATGGCGGTGCTGGTCCGCCTTATGGAAATCCCATAGTTAAGCCACCTGTAGGGAAAATAAAAAGTAAAAAAATAGTAAATCACTTTATGAAGTAAAACAAGTTTAGTTTAAGAAATATTTATTTCCGTTTTATTTGTAAAATAAATAAAAATATTTAAAAAAAAATATATTAATTCATTTGTTGTTGGTTTTATTTTGTTTTTATTATGAAAAACTTTTAAATGTATTCATTTTTATTTAATATTGTCATAATTTTGGCTTGGCGGCTCTGGGCCACCGTAGTCAACCCCTGTAACATGGTTTCCTTGTGAGAAATTGGGATTTAGCGGTGGTCAAACTTCAGTGTCCCCGTATCAGATTCAGACTTTTCGTCCATATTTTCAAGGGTCATTATACTAAATCAAGTAAAAACGTGTCTGTTACATTTATCCTGGACTGACTTTCCTTTCGTGCGTTTACCTGCAGAGTCACAAATTACTACCGTGGTTTATGTTTTGAGCACGCGAATCTTAATCTATAAGTCAGGCAATTTTTTCTGCAAAATTCCTTCTGTCAGACATTTCTGAGGACTTTGAACACCTTCGGATTAAGCCTTGTGAGTGTCGCTCGAATTGGAATTGAATACAATGGATCTTGACTGCAGAATCAAAACCGGTCTTGTTCAATTCATCATCTGTCTCATTGCATTTGCAAGGTTCGGTCTACGGACCAAGACAGACTTTGGCTAATTTTTAAATTCATGGAATGCCGAAAACAAACAAAGACTGCACGATCAATTTGAAATGGCATTGGCAATGGCAATGGAAACTGCAATAGTTGTCGTGCGTGCGTGTATGCGTCGGAATTGACTCATAAGGCGCCACAGGTTTTCTCCCAAACAATGGACAATAATAAAAATAAATTAAAGAAAATTTAACCTTTAGGATATTTGTAATCGCAAGGTATCAAATAAAACCGCTTTTATGATGGAAATCCTAGGAACAATACAATTACAATATTATGCAATTCCAATGCAAACGCAATGTAATGTGTGTACCTGCCTGACTGCCTACACTTTTCCCATTTTTGGTTTCACACGGTTACGGACTAGGACTGTCGTAAGTCAATTCGTTGACCCGCCTGACATTTCTAAAAAATGTAAATTCAAACATGTCATGGACCACGCCGGGCGTGAGTGGACAAAGTCGACAATGGAAAGGAATTTGCGAGATGACCATGGTTTCCCATGAAATTGAAATTCCAATTCCCATTATTGTGTGGGTTGAGAAAGTACGAACCTAATAAATTAAGTCTTGACGAGACAACCTTCGACCTTGCCTTCCTTGTGGAATTTTACTGGATTTTGAAACTGTGACTTGAATAAATATTGTTGTGTGTAATTTAGGCTTTCTCCAAAACCTTGCTTTCATTTCTTGACAGCAGTCACTTGCATGCAAATGAAAAGGAAAGTAATGCATGGTCATATGCCAGGGTTTATTACTTTTCTAAATTCATGATTTTATTGATATTGATCCTTTGCCGTGAGACTTGGGATCCATGTCACTGTCACTGTGTGAGGTCATAATATGCAACATGCAACAGGTGAGAGAAAGTTTTTCCCTAAGTCTGACTACAAACCGCTACTCTCAATAAGTTACAGTCAAACAAATGTCCAAATAATGCATTTGTCAATAATTTGTCCTTGGAAAACTTAACTCAAGATTCATGACAGCCCGGAGTTTGTATTCCTTATAAAACTAGAAAAGTATCAGATTTTTCGTTAAAGCATTTACAATTCACCAAAATTGAAAATAAATTCAGAGGTCATCAGTAAATTTAAGACAGAAATTTTCAAAATAATGTCGCATCGCTCAAAGAATTACTAATTCTAAAAATGGTGTCAAAATCTGGTGTAACCGTTCTTACTATTTGTTTCGTAAATATGAATGCGAAGAAACTTATTTCTTTCGAGACCAAATATTGACTTGCCACCGATCATGACCTCCGGAATAATAACCAGTTCAAGAATTTGTATCCAATTCTATTTGAAGCACATAGCCCCATGCAAGTTTTATTCCTTAATTACGGGTACACTAAGATTTTTAATAAAAAAAAGTCACCTTATTTGATGCACTGTAGCGTAGTGGTGTAATTTCGGAAAGGTGTGGGAAGTTAAGTGTTTCACTCGTAATTCCTTGCTGAGTATTATTGTTCTGATTTCGGTTCTTTCAACTGGAACCCCTTTCTTTGAAGAATGAAGACCTTGGATTTTAATAAAATGCACCCCGTTGGAATTTAATCCACGTGCACAAGCAAAGCAATGTTTTCCGTCGCTTTAACCAAACTATTTCAAAGCACAAACTTTAAGGGTTTGTGCCCGAGCGAGCGGTGCTCGTATTATTTACGATTTGTTGTTCTTAAACGTTCCAATTCTAACATACACGACGGTAAAAGGTAAAGTGGGATAAGTGTTATAAAATTTATTTAGAAGTCTAACTCAGTTTGAACTTGGCATAAAAATTGGGGTTGAAAATGTATTCATTCGTTTATGTATACTTTTGTGTCACTTAACGGTAGACAGTTGGGAGTTCGGTTCGAAGGAGCTCGAAATGAAACCTCGTCTGACGGGGTCGAGGATTGAAGACCAACTGAGAGGATTCCCTACGAGTTACTGAAGTTACGTCAATTCTGAACTTGAGAGAATTACAAAGGGTTAGGTGTTGGGAGGGATTCCTTTAACAATGAACGATTTAAATTCATTCCTGAAACTCAGCATTCAGTATTGTAAAAAAATAGGTAATAGCCAAATACAGATATTCCATTGACATTCGTCGATAAGGAGTTACCAATCACGTGTCTAGCTAGAGAATGGGTTAGATTTCCATTTGGTGGTGCGGGGAAGTCATTTTCGATTGCGACACATAACACAAACTAGTTATAAGTTTTATATAATATCAAAATAAAATTTTTATAATGGTGACGTGTGATACTTTAATAATAAATCTGAAATTAGAATTTTGGAATCAATACTAGTTAAAATTTGACCAATCCGTATCGTGTCAGTATCATACTAGGAGGTCACCAAAAATCGCTCAATTGTTTGGTCGCGTTTTCGTATGGATACAAGAACTTATGTTACAGTCACGACACATTTTCTAATCAACACGATTAACGAAAAATTAATATTTGAACAACTATCAAATTTCGACGAACACAACTAGCATTTACTTTCTTTATGAACCAAAACTAATTGAAATTATACCACTGCGACTTTGATGGAACTGACCACAACATAAATGCTTGTACCAATGCGAAAACGCGACCAGACAGTTGGGCGTTATTTCGTGAACGCCCTGAATTGTACCGTACGGTAAAATTGTACATGCGGCTCTTGCGACTTCGCTACGATGGAGGATTTTCCACAGGCAGATACGGTGCGATAGTTTCATTACAGTTTGTTTCTTTCCAGACTTTAGGTCAGACTGTGTTTAGATGATGAGAATTTGGTATGCGTTATCAATTGGTTGCATTTGATTTGTGGTTCTCCACCCCAACTTAGTCAATATACTGGAATAACAACTCGATAATAGCAAATTCGTCACACGTCTTGGTTGATGGATCAAACCCTCACCATGTGGAGTCAGTAAGACCTGCCCGACCCAGGGTCAACCAGGAATGATTCAATTTTTTGTATCTAATCTGTTGCGTAACATAATGCAGCAGCAAGAACAACCTGCACTTCAATACTTCAATGTTGGTTAAAGAAATTAAACAGAAGGAATGATTATATTATCAATTCAACTCCGTTAATTTTATCTCACGTTGTGATCCTACTAAAAGTCTTTGGTAGACTAGACTGAAACACAATTTTGCGAACTTCTTGTTGGAGATCATCCTGAGGAATTTCAGATTTGTTAGTAAGCATCGGCCTAAAGCGTTATACGAAAATGACCAAGGAAAAATATGTTCAAAATTATTATCTAAAAATTTAAATATGTTTTTTTGGAGTAATGAACCCTACTCATAGTCATAGTCTGCGAAACGACTGTGAGGAAAGTACCTATTTGTTTTCGGGATTTTGAAGTTTGATTAAATGTGCATTAAAGGGGGTAATTTACACCCTTTGAAGCTCTCTTTTTAAAGTTCATTTGTTGTTTGAACGTATGTATGTGGAAGAGAGACGATCAGATGATGAGAGTAACAGATGACACCCCAGGATGCATGGATGTCTAGTGGAACAAGAAGAGCACGAGTTGAAGTTTTTTGGTGTTCAATTAAACTAAGGTTTTACGATCTTTACAGGAAAGAAGGGTGTTTTGGATAATATTAAGTTTTACGTTCACCTTATGTCATACTTTCCAACGATGATAGAATAATCGTAAATATATGGATCAACCTTGGCTGAGCTTTGAGTTTTTTGTTTGGATTTTAATCGATTTTATTTTAAATATAATGTCTGAATCTTTATTCTCTTATTGATGATACTCGGGACTATGTATTTAAAATGCACAAATCCTCAGTTCATCTATTGTAGCACAGTTTTCTATAAAATAATATTTCATATTTAAATACAAAGAAATCAAAATTATCCGGACAAAAATTGTTGGACGGGATGGGTTCATATAACCAATAAAATACATCGCAAGGACAAATTGTCAAATATGAGTACTCTTCGTACAAGTAAAGGTACGAGTATATACTTGCGTTGCGGTTTACCAACCAAGCCCATCAGTAGAATAGCCCATAAAGCCATGCCTGGTCCACGGATTGAACCTGTGCAGAGGCAAAATGCACAACTCGTACCAACATCATAAAAGTTGAGTTGGTTCAATTAAGTGTTTTATAAAATACACTGTTTACATTGAAATAACACGATTCTGGTATGCTACATTGAACATACTAGTTTCATTATTTCACTGATAATTTGTCGATCATACTAATGTGTCAATTCCCGTAAACTATGTATGTTATCCAAAATGTCTTGACGAAGTTAGCTCTCTAGTTGAATCTCGCGGATCGATCTTGGTTTTATCTAATCTTCAATGAATTCAGTATACAAAATCCTTGAGCGGCGTTTCAATCGTAATTACCTTTAATTGCAAGACGCACTTCTACAAATTTCATACCAGACCGGTCGCGGTCTTGTCCTTTTGAAACATGTTCCGGCGAAGATGAGCCATTTACAAAATTCCAATTTCCACTGCGAGAAAGCTGAAAAACACTAAAAATCCAATGCCAATGCTATTATGTGGAGAAAATGGAATAATTTCCGGATTACAGTTCCCAAAGTAAGCATTGTGTCCGGAATGTAAAATAGTCATTGAGCATTCTACCACAGAGTTTAGAAACAAATGACCTAGTACTCCTACCATTTTAAGCTTTTCCTCAACAATCAAAGGTCTACGTAGACCGATAATATTGTACTTGACGAAAATTCGTGTCCTACGACCATGACATATCCTTCACCGCGGTCACCCATTGCAGGCCAAAATCTAGAAAATGTGTGCCGCCTCTAAGACGTATCTCCAATGTATTTTTTAACTAAAAGAAAATTACTGTCGCAGATCACGCTCAGCCAGCCGCATCCGTAACCACTTTGGGTTTTTGTCATGCGAATACGAATGCCAAAAACACTTTACAATTACAACGTATTATTATGTGAACAGAATTGTTGAACACATTCAGTCAAGTGTCCCCAAACCTTTTAGCAATGCTACAACCGAAAGAAGGAAAAAGGAGGAGTAGCGTTTTTTCATAGTCATAATTTAAGATTTATGAACAAGAATTTTCCTGTTTTGTAAAAAAATAGATACAGAAAAACACACAAACCTCAACAGCAGAGCCAGTTACGGGACGGAAATTGTGGTAATTTTTATGTACCCAGGCCCAACTCCATTTCTATTGTTGAATTTGCTCAAGACTTTTCAACGCTAGCTTAAAATCATGAAAAGGCTTGTAAATTGCAATTCCCACAGTACATATGTATTGCTATTGCTGTCCGGTCTATTTTTAGTAAATCTTATTGATTTACCATCTCCATATTTGTTATTTTACTTCAGGTTCATGGTGTCAGTTCCAATCTTCCAATTGTTGTGTTTGTCTTAATGCATGGCCAAACATTTCAACACTTACGTAAGAGAATGATGGGCAAGCTTTCGATTTGGTCTTTGGAAGGCCACCCACGTAGTACGAAGAGTTTACTCTAAAGCAATGATCCGTACCATGTCTGGACTAGGAATTGAATCCTTAACATGGTCAGTCAACAAGCCTGTACAACCGCGGATTGGGGTAGATATACAGAGTGTCCCAAAAAATCGCAAAATTGTTTGATCAAATTTTAGAGTAGTTACAACAATATAGGTTACGATCAGGTTGAAATTATTGATAAATTCCAAAAATTTATTTTATCAACGTAAACCATCAAAATAAAAATCATTTGGATAGCGGAACTCATCAACGCAGAACTAATGTTCGGTTTAAATTAATAAAATTGGCGTGCTGTATACATTGATAAAATAAATTCTCAGAATTTATCAATAATTATTCCGACCTAACTGTAACATATTTGCTTGTAACTAAGCCAAAATATGATCAAACAAATATGCGTTTTCTTTGGGACACCCGATATATGAAATGGCAAGGGCCATATGTACATGCATGACATGACCTAAACTTACGATATAGACTTGAACATTCCTGGTAAATCGGGAGAAAAATTACACCCAGCATTGGTTATGATGCAATTTTAACAATACCATGCCATTCTGCATGTTTGGGCAAAGGAATTCGTTTGCAAAGATTTTTTTTGGCGTAGAATTTGTGTGTGTTACGTAATAGGGTGGAAGATGAGTGAATTCTCAGTTTACAATTCCCACCAAATCCACCAATTAAATTCATATACGTTTTAATAAAGCAGAGAGAAAACAAAGGGGACATGGTTATTCGGATTATGCAATGTTGCAGGTCGTAATGTATTTTTGAGCTAAAAATTGATGCCATTGCGGGGTCTGTAATTTTCTGGAGCCTAATATTTAGACACGAATTGAGGACATTTTATTTGAAATTCTTTATACCAATCGTTTGAACGTCGATATTTCTGCGTAATATATCAGATAAATTTTTTTACATAAATATAAAGATATTATGTCGGTGTGATCAGGTCATGGACCTGCCGTGATAGATTCTGCAAAGAATCGCCAATTATCACTGACTTGTGCAAATACGTGAAAATTTAGACTTTTAATTTCGCCCCGTCAATCAATGAGATGAAAATTGAAAGTCCGTGTGACCTGACAAAAGACCAAATTTTCTTGTACGGTTTAGATCA
>JAQGCA010002806.1:0-13056 GCA_034698945.1 Protaphorura quadriocellata | reverse complement strand
GAGGGTGTTGAGAGTGGTTCAGATGGTACAGAGTGTGGTTGAGATAGGAACATCTTTTTAACATTAGGGGGCGATATATCTCCAACGTTACGGGTCTCATGACATCATACTGGAAGCATGTGTAAGATAGAACGCTTCCACTTAAGCGATCGGAAGTCGTCATATCTCTTTAACACTAGGGGGCGATATGTCTCCAACGTTACATATTATATCACATCATACTGGAAGCATGTGTAAGGTAGAACGCTTCCACTTAAGCGATCGGAAGTCGTCATATCTCTTTAACATTAGGGGCGATATGTCTCCAGCGTTACGGATCTTATCACATCATACTGGAAGGATGTGTACGATAGAATGCTTCCACTTGAGTGATTGGAAGTCGTCGTATCTATCTAGCATTAGGGGACGATATATCTATAACGTTGCCATCTGTTTAACATTAGGGGGGGATATGTCTCTAACGTTACCATCTGTTTAACATTAGGGGGCGATATGTCTCTAACGTTACAGATCATATCACAATATTATGGAAGCATGTAACATTTTGGAAATGCTTAAGCTATATTGCGATAAGATAGTTCAATATTACTTCTAAGTCAGGAGCCTTTTTGAATTCCTTATGATACCAATGAGATTAAAGCAAAAAATTACTTTATGACGCTCTCTATTAAGTATATCTGTAACATATTGGTTTAAGCTGCCTCGTGAAAATAGTAATCGTGCAATATAAGAGGTATATAAATTAAAGCAGTTTTGAAGTGAAGTTGCGTTGATGTGATTGAGTTTGTAAGGAGGTGGGTTGAGAAGCATTGCACCAGACAGACAGACGGACAGACAGGACAATCTTATAAGCCCTCTTCGGGACTGCGTCCACGGGCTAATAATTAATATTCCAGATTTTTAATAATTTCATCACCCTTCCATGGGTAAGATTTCCATAGCAACGGCAGAGTTTGTTTACGTCAGTTTTACTGAGAGGCAAACTACTCGGTTGCTATGGAAATTCATCTCATGCCATATACCGACACCCTAAAACTCGAGTTTAAAGGGACACCCCTTACCAGTAGACGGTCAAAACATAGTGATGGCACAACTACACCCCCAAGGGAATCTCCCAGAAAAATTTGAGCCCAATCGGCCAAGTAGTTACGGAGAATAGTTTTGGACAAAAAATGCGTACATTTACATGGGAGAGATACAAACGGATTTCGGACCACCTAGTGGAACGGAAAAGCTTCGCTACGTTCCGCACGCTGCGCTTCGCTACGATCCGCTCGTTGCGCTTCGCTCGTTTAATTAAAAAGTTGAGTGTTTGATATTTAAAAGTATATTTTATTTTGTTAAAATTCAAAAAATAATTGGAACAAAGCGTTCAAAATTTGCAAATTTTTTCCAAATGACCGCTCTCAGCGCATTCTCCTCACCATTGTATCATTTGAAGGTTTCTCCTTGGGTTTAACACTCGGTTTTGGTTCTGGCTTCGGTTTGACGGCGGGTTCCGGTGCTGGTTTGGCGGGTTCCGGTTTAAGAGGATTCGGTTTGGCGGGATCCTTTTTAGCTGGGCTCGGTTTAACGAGATCCTTTTTGACGGATTTCGGTCCTGACTCTTGTCCTTTTTTGGGAACGACGACTGGGGTCCCAATTAAATGTGGCTGCGAAATATATATATATTTTCTTAGAAACCTCGCTATACAGGGTGTCCCAGAGAAAGTGCACCATTTTTTTTATCATATTTGGCGTAGTTACAAGAATTTAATGCTTTGGTCCGGTTGGAATAAAAATAAAAATCATTGTGACAGTGGGACTAATAAATGAAACGATTTTTCGCATTAGGTTAATAAAATGAGTGTGTGGTTTAAGTTAATAAAATAAATCCTTAGAATTTATCAATAATTTCAACCTGGCGGTTACATAAATTCTAGTAACTACTTTAAAATATAATTAATCAATGGTGCGCTTTCTTTGGGACACCCTGTATATATAAAATTTGAATTAACGAGCCGTAATTTTTGAAAATAGTTTTTTTTTTAAATAATAATGGATACCTCTTTAGTTTGTGGACGAGAAGGAGGAGAATGTAAATTTAGTCTGGCTTTTCTTGCAAGATCCGGTGAACCCCGTCGTTTATCCGACTCGGACAAATGTTCCCAATTCGTCCCATACGACATAATACTCTAGATTTTTGAAAAAAAAAAATTAGTTTGAGTTTTTTTATAATACATGATTTGTATGAAATAAGTACGAACCTCGTCATGCGTCTCACTTGGTACTTTTTCAAGAATATCAGGATCAGAATCTTGATTTGTAAGGTCGGGCTCAAGTTCAACTAAAAAGAGGCGATTGAATGTGGAATTAATTAGTGAAATTCGCTAATCTCGAATTTATTAAAATAAATGGCCTTACCTTGACCTTGGTCTAATTGTGATGACCTTTTGATTTTGAGACAAGGACAAGCACATTGTTTGATCTTCTGCCAAAATGATTTCTTTTTCACTACCTCTGGCTGCGGCACTGCGTCGGCAGGCTCCTCCATTGATTTTTTAAAATTTAGAGCTTCTCATAATTAATTTTAAAATAAATTCTGCTAATTCCAGTGAAATTTTATAATTTTTGGACGTCTCGTCATTGTTTTTGTTATTTTTTCTGTCATTCCCCTGGCAACTGAAATTTTGGTTTGATTTTATGTTAAAAATATGAATAAATCAACGACTTTTAGTTTATTCAAGATTTTTTTTCTTCCAACTACTGGGGGTACTCTCCCCGTCTCCCCATGCTAAATTGAAAGCTTTTCGGAAAATTGTGAATTAATATTTTTTATTTGTATTGAATTGAATTTTAGAATGCTATTCGGATATGTCGTGGTTTCTTTGAAGTGGTTCTTCGTCAAAGTAATCCATTATTGACAGCAAGACTCCTTGAATTTAGTAAAATGTTAGACCAACAACTCTGGGACAATGCACATCCACTCAGACAACACAAAATCATAAGTCCAGAAATTATGGAGAAATTAGAAAAGAAAAAATTGAGTGTTGAACATTTGAGAGAAATGTCTGGAGATGAGATTGGAGCTTTGATCAATCATCAGAAAATGGGGTCTGTGGTCAAAAGATGTGCAGAGGAATTTCCACTCTTAGATGCTCAAGTTTGTATTCAACCCATCACAAGGAATGTGCTTCGAGTTCGCATCATCATTAATCCGGATTTTAAGTAAAATATTTTATATACATATTTAATTTACAACGTTTTTTTTTACTGGGTAAGCTCATACTTTCCAGACAGACAAAAAAAAACTTTCAGGTTGCTTTCCTTCAGGAATCAAAAGCGAACCAATTTTTATGGTACTCAATAATTTAGAGTCCACCTTCATTTTTTTAAATTGGAAAGTATGAGTATGACCTTACCTAATACCTAGGAAGTTGTCAATTATTTGAATTTTTTTTTTTATTATTATTCAAAAATTTTGAATTTGATTTTACAGATGGAACGATAGACTTCATGGGAATGTTTCGGAAAGCTTTTGGATTTGGGTGGAGGACCCAGACAATAATTACATGTATCATCATGAGTATTTTATCATGACTAAGCGTCAAGTAAGTGTTTCCTACTACTAGGGGTACCTTCCCTAACCCAATGTATACAAATGAGTATGTGCCGTACAGAAATTTGACCTAGAATTGCCAAGTAATACGTGGCGTGACGTGTTTTTTTTTCTTATTTTCACCTACTACTAGGGGGATCTTCACTTTATTTTTTTGTGTATTTTGTATTAAAGCTTCTGAAGTTATAATATCTCCACCTACTTACTACTTGATTTTTACCTATACTTACTACTAGGGGTACCTGTTGAATTTGTGCTTTAATTTTTGAAACAAAACATTTGATTTTATTTTTTAGGTAATCCGTCAAGAACAACAAGAGCTTGTTTTTACAATCCCAATCACTGAACCACTTCCAGCCCAATATTACGTTAGAATTGTATCGGACAGATTTTTGGGTGCAAGTCAAACATTCCCAGTTTCATTCAAACATTTGATTCTTCCTGAACAACATCCACCACATACGGATTTACTTGATTTGGATCCACTTCCAGTCTCTGCTTTGAAAGACACAAGATTTGAACTCCTTTATCCATTCCATTTCTTCAATCCAATTCAAACACAAATCTTTCATTGTCTTTTTCATACGGACTCAAATGCATTGATTGGTGCACCGACTGGGTCTGGAAAAACTATTGCAGCTGAAATGGCTATGTTTAGAGTATTTAAAAAATATCCACAGACAAAGGTAAGCATTTTTCAAAGTTAATTTGACAACGCCTTTTTACCAGACTGTGAGTCAATTACATTGGTAATTGTAATTTCAATTACAAAATACAATTACAATATCGTAATAGTAATTGTAATTAATTACTTTCAGAATCCCACCTGTAATTTGTAATTGTAAATAAATACTTTAGAAATTGTGTGTAATTGTAATTGTAATTTGTAATTGAATTTATATTTTTCTCATTTACTTTTGCAATTACTTCAAATATTGACCATGAAATACAAAGATGTAACCATGATGTTAGGACACATAAAATCATCATTTCGAGAAAGTAATTTGAATTGTAATTGTAATTGTAAATGCATTTTCAATTACAGTTACGTAATTGTAATTGAAATCCATTACTTTCCCACTTTTGTTCACGTGATTGTAATTGTAGTTAATTAATTTCAAAATTTCTCCATGTATTTGTAATTATAATCAATTACAATGAGAAATGAGGGTGTAATTTGTAATTAATTATATTTTTAAAGTAATTGACCCAAGTCTGCTCGACTCCCTTAATTATTTGGACAGTATGAGCTTACATAGTCAAAAATCGTTGTCAAGCTATGTTTTGTTTTGTTGTTTTGTTTTGAACTACGGTCCACTTGTTTACAACAGTTAACCCTAATTTTTGTTTTATATATTTTTGTAAAGGTTGTCTACATTGCACCCATGAAAGCTTTGGTGAGAGAGAGAATCATAGACTGGAAAGTTAGACTTGAACAAAAATTAGGAAAACGTGTGGTGGAATTGACTGGGGATGTGACCCCGGATGTGAGGGCAATCACGAATGCCGATGTCATTGTGACCACTCCTGAGAAATGGGATGGAATCAGTCGGAGTTGGCAGACCAGGAGTTACGTTCAGGTATAACCTTTGACGTTTAGCATTTGCAATTTTGAGAGGTCACGGTCAAATGCTTTTTAATAGGTGTCATGGGTCAAGTGCTTTTTAATTTTGTTAATTTAAGACGTCAAGGTCAATTTCTTAAGAGTTGGTGGTAAATTGCTTTTTAATTTGTCATTTTAAGAGGTCAGGGTCATTCGATTTTTATTTCAACATATTAACGGGTCATGGTCATTAGTTGACCTTTGACATTGATTTGATTTCGCTTAAGTTTTGTACAATGCTAGTTGTGAATTATAGAGTTGTTTTGTTTCCGGTCCACTTATTTATAGCAGTCAACTCTGAAAAATGTTTGACCAATAGGGAAGAGCGTCAAAGTGAGGCAAATTAGCCTGCTTTAGACTGTAACCTGAATATAGAGGCACAACCTTTGACCTTTGACCTGACCGGACATTATTTTAATTAATAGTACTGAATATGTAGTTAATTAAATTTAATTTGTGGTGATTTGTGTTGTAGGCCGTAAGTCTGATCATAATTGATGAGATTCATTTACTTGGAGAAGATCGTGGTCCAGTTTTAGAAGTGATTGTGTCCAGAACAAATTTCATTAGTCAACACACACAAAGGAAATTACGAATCGTTGGATTGTCAACAGCATTAGCAAATGCACGAGATTTAGCTAATTGGTTAGGAATCAAAGGATTTGAAGGACTCTTCAATTTCCGTCCATCCGTCAGACCTGTTCCAATTCAAGTTCATATTCAAGGATTCCCTGGAAAACATTATTGTCCTAGAATGGCTACCATGAATAAACCATCTTATCAGGTAAGGCCATACCATATTATTTTATCGCTGCAGCAAAATGTATATCTCACTTTTTATTAAAAACTAATAATTATGTATATATTTGTATGAAATTAGGCAATTCGAGAGCACTCTCCATCTAAACCAACTTTAATCTTCGTATCTTCTCGACGTCAGACGAGACTGACAGCCTTAGACTTGATAGCTTACTTGGCTGCTGAAGGAAATCCTAAACAATGGTTACACATTGGTGAAGCAGAAATGGATCAAGTCATTTCATCAGTCAAGGAACCAAATTTAAAATTAATCTTATCATTTGGAATTGGAATTCATCATGCTGGACTTCAAGAACAGGATAGGAGGACAGTTGAGGAACTTTTTGTCAATGAAAAAATACAGGTTAGTTTTTATTTAAATAATTTGGACTAATTTGCTCGACTTTGGGCAGTTCGCAGTTGTGACAATTTGCGCCAATCTGCACTTTTTTAATTGAGTTTTAATATTTTTTAGGTGCTAATTGCGACGGCCACACTTGCTTGGGGTGTAAATTTCCCAGCACATTTAGTCGTTATCAAAGGAACGGAATTTTTTGATGGGAAAACAAATCGTTATGTGGACATGCCAATCACAGACGTTCTTCAAATGATGGGGAGAGCAGGTTTGTTTTGTTTGTTTGTATTCAATTATAAACATACTTTTTGGGTTAATGTGAGACATTTTGGTTTAATTTTGGACTTTTTGGGGTAACTTGGGACGTTTTTGGGAAAATTGGGAACTTTCTGGGGGTAATGTGGGCATTGATGTTTCAATTTTAGACCTTTGGGGGTACTATGAGACTTTTTGGGAAACCTTGGGAGTTTTTTTTGGGGTAATGTGGGAATTGTTGTTGCAGTTTTAGACCTCTAGGGGTTATTGGAGACTTTTTGGAGTAATAAGAAAGGTTTTGAGGTATTTCGTTTCTTTTTGGGGTATATTGAGAAAAGAACACACTGACACATTCAGGCCTCGGAAATGTTCCATCGCTCCGAATTTCAAAATGGCGGCGATTATGTCGCTCCGAAAAATCGATGACCAAAAAAAAAAAAAAACGTCTCCGAAAACAAAAAAAATCGTCGCTTTCCGAGGCCTGGACACATTCAGTAACGGCACATTTACTTACAGGTCGTCCACAATTTGACACTTCTGGAGTAGCCGTTGTCCTCGTCCATGACCAAAAGAAGAATTTTTATAAAAAATTCCTCTACGAACCATTCCCTGTGGAAAGTTCCCTTGTGGATGTTCTCCCTGACCATCTGAATGCTGAAATTGTGGCTGGGACTATTTCGAGCAATCAAGAAGCTTTGGATTATTTGACATGCACTTATTTCTTCAGAAGACTCGTTCAAAATCCAACTTATTATCATTTGGACTCAAGTGATACCAAAGATGTCAATGCATTTTTGTCTAATTTGATCACAAGTGCTTTCAGAGTACTAGAAATGGCTTCCTGCATTTATATACATGATGTGAGTACATTTTTTACAGGGTGGTTCTTAGATTTTAGTACAGGGTGGTTCATAATAATCACTTTTTTAATTCAGGACTTGAGAAGCGTTGAACCAACTTCCTTTGGACGAATCGCCGGTTATTATTATTTGTCCCATCAGACGATGCATCATTTCAGAAATAATTTGACCCCGTCCTTAACTGTTGAAGAACTTCTGACGGTCATGACAGGAGTTCAAGAATATGCTCAACTCCCCGTTAGGCATAATGAAGACAACTTGAATGAAGAATTGGCTAAGATTTGTCCGATTGAAGTCCCGGCTGGCACTTATAATTCACCACATACAAAAGCACATCTTTTACTCCAGTGTCATTTCTCAAGAATTCATCTCCCCTCTTCTGATTATTACACAGACCTTAAATCTGTATTGGATCAAGCACTCAGAATTTTACAGGTCAGTATAGTTTATTATTAAAATTTTATTTGAAGTTGGTTGACCTTTGACCTTGACTTTGACCTTATAGGCCATGATTGACGCTTGTGCTGAAAATGGTTGGTTGGCTTCAACTCTGAATTGTATCAATTTAATTCAAATGGTTGTTCAAGCACGTTGGTTGATGGTGAGTTTGATTTTATTTTGTGTAATGTCCGCAATTATTTTTTAAAAGGCTTTTCCTACTACTAGGGGTACTTTTTTATTTGTTCATAGGATGATGCGTTCCTGACCCTCCCATTCATGGATGAAATGGGCGTTCTTGCTCTTATCAAAAAGTTCAAAGTGGACACACTACCAGAACTCCAAGAAAAAACGGTCAATGACACTTTACCACTAGAATCTTGCCTTTTACCATTACTGGATCAACCTGGTCAATTAGAAATGGTGCGTTTACGTTTGGTTTTTATTTATTTATATAAAATAAAATAAAATTTTTGTCCAAAATTTTGATTCTGATTTTTTTTAAAATTTTGTCTCTAGATTTATAAAGTTCTACAACAAATGCCAATTGTATCCGTTGCCTTCCAAGTTCAAATTGATGAGAGAAAAATTGATGTTCCATACACTAGAGGTGCGAAGAAAATTTGGGTGGATCTCCCAGCAGGAAAAACTTTAACTCTGATTGTTCATTTACAACGTGAAAATCAATTTCCAAGGGAAGGGAAGGTTTATGCACCCAAATTTACAAAGGTAGACTATAAAATTTGACCAAATTTTATAAATCCGTCTCACACTTATGGGACACCCTGTAATAATTTTATTTAAAAATTTTCTTTTTGTAATTTAGGCAAAGGATGAAGCGTGGTTCCTTATTTTGGGAGATACAGAGCACCGGGATATGCTTGCATTGAAAAGAACAAGTGGTTTGAGAAGAAAGATGCAACAGCAGCTAGAATTCCGAACGGCAGATGTACCAGGTAAATTTTTTAGCACAAAATAAAAAATTGAATAATTAATTAATGATTTAATTGCTTTTAAATTCCAGCCCGTGTGATTTATACTCTATACCTGATGTGTGACGCTTACCTTGGCTTGGACCAGCAATATGACCTCTGTTTTAATGTCACCAAAAATAATACCGCGTGCAATGTTGTGGATAACACAAAAATGCTACCTCCACCTGGCTTCGGATTGAATGCTTCCAAAGAAAATTAAGATTGATTTCTGTGTATTTTGGTGGAAAAGTCATTTAAAAAATATTTTGTATATTATTTTCAAAGTAACGAGATTTCTTGTCCAGTGTTAAATAGGCAACTTAAATTAGTAAAAGTTAATGGGGGGTCATGATATTTTTTCTGTTAAGGCGTACGGATCCAAGTGTCAGTAAAATGGTAAATGCATTGAAATGTGATGTGTGCAGAATCAGATTGATTAATTTTCATGTGCATTATTTTGTCTTGGAAATGGTTAGTTTTGTCATTTGTAGACTTATTTGTATTAGTATTTCCATTTTTGGGATTATCAATTAGGAGTTTGGCTGGAAATAACTAAAATATGACATTGTAGTATAAGTTAGTATATTTCATAATCATGTTGACAGGATACAAATACTAGATGGATCCTAAAATTTTGAAGGTGACGGATTTTTTCAAAACTCCGAGAGAAGTCGTATTCTAAACATGTAATTACATTTTTCCAAAAAAATAAGAATATGATTAACCGGTAATCTGCTGGCTGAATTAATTTGTCTTTGAATTCATTATGTTGAAGGATAAACAAAACCTAAGCTTCAGATAATATTACCTGTGTTACCGGATAACGGATTCCAGCAAGACAGTGGTAACGCCTGTCCATGTATTGGCATATGAATAAATTAAGATGGCAGTTCGTCTCAATGAATTGTCTGACGAAATATAGCAAAAATACAGTGAACAAATAGATTTACAAATCATGATTTATTTATTTTGACAGAAAGTTGATTTTCTTTCACTCCTTCACATTTCCACAGCCAGTTGAAATCAAAAAATATGTTTGAACAGAAATGAGTATTTTACAAGAGTTAAATTTTACAAAGACGTATAGAACGTTGGTAACCGGTAATTGAAGATATAAAGAGTATCTTGCAGGTTGAGTTACTGACTAGATTTAAGTTACATTTACTGGACAACATGTTAAGACTTAATTATCAAAACTCTACCACGGCACTGGTCTCTGAGTCTATTTCGATCTCTTTCGCCCAACCTTAGTTCTGGTTTGCGGTCTAATATAATATCGCAAGACTTTCCAAAGGTAGCACATTTTGCTAAGAATAAGTAGAGCTCAGTACATTGCGAGACATTTCCCCAGAAAATTATTTCCCTCAAGTTCTTAAATTCATACATGTTCGTGCATACCTGTGGTTGTATAAATTCCTTGCAAATATGTGGACCAGTAAAATTTAAGGTTTCAACTGAGGATACCAGATTCATTGAAAATATGTGAGAAATTTGCATATTTGTAAAGTCCCCAATGAGTGTCAAGTGTTGAATAGATGAACCATCGCATGTTTCAAACCAAGATTGTTCACCGTCAGTTGATGAAATTGTATACTCAAGGGTTGATACAAGCTTGCAATCCAATGATCCTACTCCGTAGTGGTCAGCCATCACTAAGGTCTCAGGTTCTTCAGATATATTTGCTGTTGTGTCTAAGAAAGTCACTGAGGTCGTTCTGGGTCCAGGTATTAGCGTCGACGGTGTCATAATAACAGAATTCCGTCTGGAAATGTTTGAACTATTGTTTGATCCGATTTCGATGCCGTCATTTTGGCTGTTGACTGAAACGTATACAACAACGACGACAATTATAACCAGAATTCCTTTTAGACATCGCGATTGAGTCATACACTTCCGTTCAATACCTAAAAAAATTTTGAAAAAGATTTCTTAGGTTTTGTATATACATCACTTTAAGATTTAGTTATTATTGCCGTTCAAAACTTACGTTGTGACACCCAGGCACGAAGTCCCACATCATATGTCCTGGACTGTCCTGGAACACTACTGGAATCTAGTAGTAGTGGAGTGCCCTTAAAAAATAAGTGATACTAGCTTTAAATTCAGAAGAACTATATATGTTAAAACTTAACCAACCACTCAATTACGATATAATTTATGGGGCGGCTAATATCTTCTGAAGGCGTGATAGTTGTGTTTCAACTTTCTACGTTTCAGTCCAGGTGGACTAGATCGGGTGTACCGAGGCAGCTCGGATTCGGCTTTGGCCCGGACAATATGCGCGGTACAACCAGACCGTCCGGGTGCAGCCAGAGTTCACTCGGACCGAATTTTCAAATGGACAACATATATCCCATTAAGGACAAATTAAAACCCGGTTGGCTAATAGATCCCTATTAAAAAACCAGGGTCTTTCACTTGCTTTCACTATATGGAGAAAGGGATGAAAGGCTCTAATATCTGAAGCACTGAATGAATCGAGACCCGGTGTTTTATTAGGTTACTTATGATATACGAGGGAAGATTATTAAGTTCTGTGAAAGTACGTCCCTTATCGAATATTGTAGAAATTTTATTATTTCGAGGAGGCAATTAAAAACTGAAGTTCAAACATTTAGCCCAATCTGACAAAAATTGCCATAATTTGAAAATGAGAAAGTGGGATTGGCATACTCTGTATATACCGTCTGCATTGCACACAACGTTCACGCGTGGTCACTCACTATTTCAATTATTGTTGAACCGAGGGAAGCAAGTCGATCTGGATCTGTTGACACTTCTGGTAGTGGGTCAGCTGTCAATTCTGGCGATCGGTTTTCCGGCACCTCCTCAAGACTAATTGCATGTCCATGGACGTTATTTTGTGTTTCTGTGAAAATATGTCCACGTAAATTTTTAATTCTCCAACACTAATTAAGGAAAGGATCTCTCCCCCCCCCCCGTGCATGACGGCCTTATAACGGAATATTATGTCTGACCCAAAGTCCAAAGTTTAAAAAATTAGAATTGGTATTACTGGAATGTATTTTAACGAAGGGTGGCGGGATCTTAATTTCATAAGTTTGCACTCATCAAAGTTTGGACAGAAATATTTTTCTGATCAAGAGATAATAATTAAGAATGAGTAGTAAACATGTTCTCGGTATAAGCACCTCTTTGTAGACGGGCGCCCGTCTACCAGGTCAATCGGTTGACTCAAATCACTGGCGTCGTATTGGCTACAACGATCGCGGATAGCGCAGAGAATATTGGGTTAGTACATATTGGTTCGACTGAACACATACCTATGGTTAAAATTGTTGGATTGTTACATCGGCAGGACCGGTCCTTAAATGGGCATGATTCCGGATCTCTCACCCGATCAACGATATCACCTACGAATGAAAAAGATGGAACGAAAGGCGCCGAATTATTAAACATGAGTGGCGGTAGTTAGTTCACATTTATAGAGGTCATGGCATGCTGATTTACTCACTTGCTACTTTATTGAAGCCACAAGACGCCAACACGGAAGTGAAGTTCTTGACAGTAATCCCATTAGGACCTTCCCTACTGATCCACTTTATCAAAACCGACTGAAGAAATGTGAATGTGCCTGACCTATCTGTATTCAATTGTCTCTTTATATCCACAATAACGGCTGGGGTCACAAGTGCCAGGGCGAGTTCGTCTCTGCCTGATACAAGATCAGCACACAGGCAAAGAATTTGGAGAATCCAAACGAT
Organism: Protaphorura quadriocellata; assembly: GCA_034698945.1. NCBI lineage: Eukaryota > Metazoa > Arthropoda > Collembola > Poduromorpha > Onychiuridae > Protaphorura > Protaphorura quadriocellata. Next base: position 450 of record JAQGCA010002806.1, on the reverse strand, counting down.
GTCGTCTTCCGTGATTACTATAAATATGGAGAATTACATTAGAATATTTTAGATTCACGTCGTTTATTGATGGGTTTGAACTTTGAAGCGACATACTTTTACAGTGGAGGTTCGTACAATGTGTTACCATGGTTAGTCTATGAGCGGTATGACTGAGAAATGTAAATTCTAAATAATTTAAGGAATTAGGAGTTGATGTATCTGCAAGGATATAATGTTAATTTGTATGTGCTGAGATGTAGACTTGACGCACTGTTTATATATCGCCGAGTGGCAATGTAATGAGCAGAGCTGAGGTACACATAGACAAACCATTCTTATCAATTCCGATTCCCACGTAATGCGAATGTATCATTCACGACATCTTACCAGCGAATGTTGTCATTTGTCATGTCATTTGCTATGTCACGAATTATGTCAAAAAGTTTGTCAAACCTAACCTAAGTCGGT
>JAQGCA010002805.1:0-13057 GCA_034698945.1 Protaphorura quadriocellata | reverse complement strand
GGATTACCGGACAAATTATGCTATGTGCACTGAAGGTCTCCTCACTCTCAGCCGGGGTATCGTTAGAAATGACTTTAATGATAACGAATGTCTCCGGCGACTGACATGACTAAAGTTAACAATCCAAAGTCATGTATTCAAATAGCCAAATATGATTAAACCCCAATGACGGGTGAGCGGAACACTTCATGATTCCAGACGGAGTCGGACGTATAATACTGTAATCGCCGGATATACTAGTTTTCATTAAAGTCACATCTTCGAGCCTTCTGTGCAACAATACTACGTAAGTGCCTTATGAACAGAATATATTTTCATTGTTAACGTTCAGTCACTTTGTTCCTGAAAGTTAGTATTATCAGTAAACATGTCAGGCATACGGTTACGGTTACAGTCGGATTCTGCCGTGTAATGTTTTGAAAACGAATTAGTTGAGTCAGTTCCGATGTAGAAAGGACTTTTTATTAGTGAATAGTGATAGCAGGGAAAAAATTGGTAAGATTTACTAAAATTAGAAGCAGACACTTCTTGAGCTAGTCATTAGGTACGGTCACCGCTGAAAAAGTATCTTTAACAAACTACTAGGCCACCGCAGTGCAATATTAAATGCTTACGGTGCAGAAATATTTTGTTGACACGATGTACGATTTGGTTAAGTGTATTTCGCCGGAGTAATTATATTTTGAAGCAATCGAGTTAATCAAACAAGTGACAGAAACGTTATCGTACTTTCGTATTTAACGGTGTCTGAAGTCATCGGTATCAAATGATTCATGGGTTATTTAACCTGGATGGAACACTGTAATATTGGCGTTAGGACGACATATAATGACAACGATGCGAAGCCATATTACAAGACCGGTACTATTCGATGTGAAGAAAACGAAGCTATTCGATAACATTATACCAGACTGGACACTTTGTTGTGCCAAATGTTATGGTATCTGGCACGGTGCGAAGTGGTACCAGTCTTTGGGATGCCACTGTGCTTTATGATGGGAGATGCCGAGGTGCTACTGATTGAGGATGCCACGGTGCTATGATAACTTTGGGATGACACGACTCACGAGAGTCACGAGACACGACGGTGTTATGTGATACCACACTAAGGGATATTTCAGTGCTGCGAGACCACACGAAGTGGTCCCGGATTTTCACGAGAATACCCTAGTACACGTTCCTGTTGAAGCTCCTGAAGTTCCAGATTTCATGACTTTGTTACATTATAAGAAGTCAGACATTTATAAAACATATCACGATCGGCCTATCATGAAAGAAATAATACTGAATGTTAACGTTTGAACATTCCTAATGTATGTGACCGTACCTCTTAGACTGACTCAAGTACTTAGAATTAAGGAGAAAGGCACTCGGCTTAACACAGCGAACGTACAAACCAAAGTATAAGATTTGGAGGACTAAGTCTACGTTTGTGATACGCCTATAGATAATTTAGATTTGAAATATCCAAGTCGTATCCAAGGCACGCATCAGGCCAGCGTAGGCATAATGGACACGGTTAGTCACTCACAATACAGGCAGATATGACTATTTTTCCAGCCCACCCCCTATTTCTATTATCAATATTGCCTTGTAACAGCAGGAAAATGTGTTCACGTTTAGGTATACCCATAACTACACGGCATCAATCACTGTGGTTGACGGCTATCATCACCACCAACAGGCAAATGGTGTACAAGTAGAGGATGTCACAGACGTCCACAATACTACCTAGTTCTTAAATGCTATCCGTAACGCGCTGAGATTGCGGCAATAGAGAATCCAGACGTAGCGAATAAGGTACATTCCGAAGGAGTTTTGAAGTGCACATTGAAGTGACCAAAATATACGAATGCCGACAGAATTACTACATATTTCCTCAAATAAGACAGTTCAGTTAATTTTGTATTTGCATTTTGTACCTTTGTAATCAGATGGTGAATGGATCCTGCTCCAGGCTTGGCGCACCACACACTGACTTTAAATCACCAAAATGGATAAATTGCGACACCACATTATTTTACTAACCCCACTACACTCACCCCTACGTATGCCACTTGCGCATATTATATATGTGTATATCATTTCATTCATTTAAATCTGTGTCAATTCCTTGAATTTATGACTCGCAAAGTTTTTTTGTCCCATGTCTATATTCTCATAAATAAGAATAGAAATAACAGTGTTTTGCCATTGCTCACGAAGTGCATCGCATATAAATATTGTGTTAACGATGCTATTTAACTTTGTTAATAACGAAATGAAATATGTTAATTAAGCATGCACTCGCATTTCAGGGGTTTGCGGTTAACATAAGTTAGGTGAAACTATTACAAACTTGCTCCCAGAATATTCTTTATTGTCGAATTTGTCTGTTAATTCAAATTATCAAATTGTTATCAAATTAACTAGTTAAATTCAAATATTAATCCCCTAGAATTTAGTGTAGAACGTGCGACACGAGTAGTCAATAATAAATAGTTGTGTGGTGTGTAGCAACAAAACCTACTCATCGGATAAGAATGCAAGGTATATATATTGTTGATATTGTTCAGGTTAAAAGAAACACGAAGTTTCGTAATAAAATCTTGCTGTACATTACTTGGTCTGTTTTTTCTCATTATCGATTTCATCACTACTACGTATAACTCTATAAATATATTTGACTGAAACCGACACGAAGTCAGGTGAAGTAAACCGTACACATTGCTATGGCTGAACTGAATGCACGTAGGACAGTGCGGAATAGAAGCTGAAGACTTCGAACATGAATTATTTCTTGAAATCATTTGCGAAAAGAACAACCATTCATCAAGAATCCCAAAGATACCACCAAGGGACGACGATAAGTTACATGATTTCAATGGGCTACACTATGACACCATGAAACGCTCCATATGCGTTCCTATGACATTCTTGAATTCTGACTGGAGTAGAGTCTGTCGGGGAAGCTGTATCTCAAAGACTCGGTCTACTATCCTCTAAGAAACTGCTACCTTAATGGATGTTTGCTCAGAAATACAATCAGCGTAATCAGTAAACCTACTTACAAATATCTAAATGTCAATGGAACTTGCAACAAAGGAGGGGGTATTATCGTCTGTAATGACGAACGGTTTGACTACTGCATACCGTACTACTGCAGACAAGGCAGAATACTATTGACTTTGCTTTCTTCAAGTAGTTCCAACTATTCAAATGCAATGAATTGCACCATCGCTACCGAAGGAAATGTACTTTCGTTTGCTGATACAATTGTACCATGTTTTAATGAAGGCCTTTAGAATGTTTAGTATGGAGCCGTACTAATATAATCATTGGCAGTATAACGTGCTCCCGCATTTCTGCAAATTTCTTGAGTCATGCATTTATGAGTCGCCAACTGACCTTGTCTGCTATATGATTCGAAAGTAACGGTACAAATTAAGCGAAATTACTTCTTTTCTTTATGAAAATTTGGTTTATAGTCCAATTTCCTTAATAGTACGAACGCAATTAGTGAACTAGAATAGAATTAGAAATTGTAATACATCAGGACGGAATAGACCGAGGAGTAATCCAACGACGACACCGTTTCATCATAAATCAAAGTAGAAAAATAATAGATGAAGAAAAAGTCACATGTCCATGCTGCGTTAAACTTTTGTTGAACGCGGTTAACGAAAATATGTCAGTCAAACACGGTTTGAGACTTCCCGCGTTGCGGTAGCCTGCAAAATTTATGGAACTCCACAATCTCTAAACATCAAGCACAGGACGTCACCAATGATACTTCCAGGCTTGAAGTCCATTTAACGAATATTCATGATATTATGCTCTTCCGGTCTGATCGACTTGCGTATATTGACATGCTCGCACTTTTGCAGACAGGGCGTCATGTCGTAATAATTATTACTCAGGATGGACTTTGCCTAGCTCGATACATCTGTCCTAACTTCAGGTAAAATTGGCATAGGAGTAAGTTCTCCCGTCTTGGACGACGTCGCCCATCAAGCTGAACCTCGATAATATGCCAAGTAATAATATTGAGGCTAAGCTAACCGCATAATACGCTCAACTCCTACACTGAGATGTGAGTACATACAATGATGTGGGCTTTTTAATACTACTTGCATTCTGCATATTTGAATTCAATCACTCTCACGTGAATAGCATCGTAATTCAATTCGCTGAAGTCACATATTGGAAGATCTGATTTTTTAGTTCAAACGTATACCGTAGAGAGAAATAAACTTTATTCAAGTTTCACTGCCCACCATTGCGAGTTGTCAACACTGACACAGTATACATAATTAATACCGAAGTACATTCATGCATATGGAAAAAATGGTATTTCTATCACATATGACAGGAGCGTCGTAGAAGCATTTACGTAGAATCTCAGACCAATCTCGGCAACGAGAAATGATCAGACTTGCAATGGCGATTGCTACAATGAATATCGAAATCTTCAATTTATTTTACTCCGCATGACCAGTTCCAACAGATGAACATCAACTGCCAGCTCCTGCCGATACAGAATGCTCAACACTTCTAAATTCAACTACCGTCAGGATAAATAATCACTTACGGTTGCAGATGGGTGTGGTAAGAAATACCCTAAAAGGAATTCCACGTATCTCCACTAATTGAATTTAATGAATGTAATATTGCCGTTTAATTTTTCAGGTAATCCTCCCTATTCTCATTCTCCCTCGAAATTAATTATTTTAATGCTTAGACTGCGATGAATGAGCGTTCAGGCCGTATTAATTGCATATATATTGGCGGCAGTCATTAAAGTTTGGGAAGTTGTCAATTGCAGCTACGGTTGAATCCACTACAAGAACGATTTTCTGAACTTAGCTTACCTAAAATGGTCAGCGCAATAACATCAGATTGGTACAGAATTCATTCACATGCGTCTAAATACTAACGGTATACTAATGAATGTGTTAAAGTCGGGTTTGTTGATAATATCACCGTTCTCACAGATCATAATCTGTGAAGTGTTATCGCGGTTCTACATAATATTTCCATACTGCATCAAGAAACACTGTAATAAAGGAAGGGACACTTACAGCGTCCTCTACTCGTACTCATTTAAGTCAAACAACTACATCAAGAACCACGTGTTGCCACCGTTAGCCTTAATTTTTCTGTCACTGGACAAATGTATTCTTTGTCCTCCAAATGGAGATATACGCTAATATTGAGCCTACCATGAGTGATGATTTCTTGTCACGAGGCTGACAATTACATTTACTGTTCGAAGACTCTCTTAACCTAGACGGTGCTGACGAATCGTCCTATGGCAGTTCCATGGAAAGTCTTCCTAGTGCTTTAGCGTGTCACTCTCATCATACGAAGGAAAGTCCAATTTGTTTGGTCGGGTTTTCACATGGATACAAGAATTTATGTCACAGATACGACAGAACTTATAATCAAAATGAATTATTATTTTATGAACGCTTAAATGTAAACTGACGATAACACATATAATTTCGACGACTATTAAATTTCAACGAACACAGTTTGTATTTACTTTATGAACTAGGACTAATTAAAATTACATCACTTTGACCATGCACTCTGGATGTATACTATAGCGTAGCGTTTTATTTTGTATATGGATGGGACTTATCACAACATCGACTCTTGTTGTATCCATGTGAAATAGCGACCAAACAATTTGCCTCTTTTTCGTGAACGCCATGTAGCATGCAACCATTTACTCTCACTGGGCGAACGACCGACAACATCCACTACACCACTATTCAAAACAGTGGACAACCAATACTCGCAATAATTTACCTATTCCTGGGTAAATGTATATTTTAATTGATGTACGGAAGAGACACATTTTTGGTAATTTGGACTGCTAAAAAAAATCAGATATCATGTGGCAAGGTCTCATGCCAACGTTATAAAGATTTTAATACTTGAGACCTCTCTATTGAATCGCTATCATCGATCTGTGGATAGTCTTCCTAGTGCTTTAGGAAACACTCTCATTACAGTAGGCGTACATGTAACATCTTGAAGTCAATGATATACGGCTATATAGGTACAGCGATATACGGTTATATAGCTATACAAATGTACGGAAATACCTCTATTTTCTTAGTCTATACAGGTATATAGATATGAGGTTGTTTAGCTATACAGATAAGCGGGTATAAGCATATACGGATCTGCAGTTATAAGGATATACGGTTAAATAGATATACAGATATACGGTTATACAGCTATACAGAAATAATGATACACGGTTATATAGCTATACAGATATAATGATATACGACTATATAACATTAGAGATATGGGGTTACAGATATACAGATATAAGAATATACGACTATATAGCAATACAGATATTCGGTTACACAGCTATACAGAAATAAGGATACACGGTTATATAGCTATACAGATATAAGGATATACGACTATATAGCAATAGAGATATGCGGTTATATAGCTATACAGGTATAAGGATGTACGGCTATATAACAATAAGTCATTTACTCCGTATATTACGTCGCACGACTTAATAAAGACATAGGGTTATATAGCTACACAGATATACAGCTATATAGCTATACAGATATGAGGATGTACGGCTTTGCAGCAATAAGGATATACGGTTATAGATATACAGATATAAGGATATACGACTATAGCGATAGACATATACGGCTACATAGCTATACAGATACCAGGATACACGGCTATATTGCTATACAGATATAAGGATGTGTGGCTATGTAGCAATAGGGATATACGGTTGTAGATATACAGATGGATATACGACTCTATAGCGTTAGAGATATACGGTTATATAGCAATAGGGATACACGGTTATATGACTATACAGCTATAACGATATACGGTAATATAGCAATAGGGACATACGGTTATGTAGCTATATAGAAATAAGGATATACGGTTGTACAGCAATAGAGATATACGGCTATATAACGATAGGGATATACTGTTATATAGCTAAACAGATATAAGTATATAAGGCTATGTAGCAATAGGTATATGCAGTCATATAGATATACATATATAGAGATATGCGGTTATATAGCAATAGCGACATACGGTCATATAGCAATAAAGATATATAGCTATACAGATATAAGGATACATAGCAATAGGGAAATACAGTTATATAGGTATATAGAAATAAAGATGTACGGTTGTATAGCATTAGAGATATACGGTAATATAGCAATAGAGATATATAGCTATACATATACAAAGATATATAGCAATCGGGACATACGGTCATATAGCAATAGGATATAGCTAAACAGATATAAGGATATATAGCAACAGGGACATACGGTTATATAGCTATATAGAAACAAGGATATACGGCTATAGAGCAATAGGGATATACCGTTGTATAGCTATACAGGTATACCGATAGGCGGCTATATAGGTATAGAGATATACGGGTATATAGCTTTAGAGATATACGGGTACATAGCTTTAGAGATATACGGGTACATTGCTTTAGAGCTTATACGCATATATCGCTACACGGCTATATAGCTATACGCATATACCGCTACACGGCTATATAGCTATACGCATATACCGATTCACGGCTATATAGCTGTACGCATATACCGGTACACGGCTATATAGCTATACACATATACCAATACGCATATACCAATACGCATATACCGATACACGGCTTTTTAGTTATACGCATATACAAATACACTGCTATGTAGCCCTATGGATATATTGCTATATAACTATTAATATAAACAGCTATATAGTTTTAGATAGATACTAAATAGGTATACAGCTATATAGGGTTCCATAACTTTGTAGGGCTGCATAGCTATGCAGGTCTACATACGGCTATATATAGCTATAAAGGGCAACGTAGCTATACACATATATGGACCAGGGCTGGTAATCGGAATCGGAGTCAGAATCCGAATCGGAATTGGAATTCGAAATAATCAAAATCCGAATCGGAAAGTAGTAATCCGAATTTCTAAAAATTGGAATGGGAATGGGAATTTGAATTTTCAAAAACCAGAATCCGAATACCAAAGTTATAATCGGAAAAATTAAAAAATTGGAATTTCAATCCGAATGATAATCGGAAGAAAATTCCGATTACCATCTCTGATATGGATATACATACCTCTATCCGTATAGCTATGTAGCTATATATCTGTGTAGTTATACGGCCGTATATCCCTATAGCTGAATAGTCACATATCAGTAAAACCACGTATCTGTGAACCTATATAGCCGTTTGGTGTATAACCGTATACCCGTATAGCTATGTGGCCGCATATTTTAGCCATATATATCCATATATCTGTAGAGCTATATATTCGCATATGGGCTGTGTAGTTTCACAGCTGTATATACGTATAACATCCGTATAGCTATACAGTCATGTATCTGAAATCCACATATCCATATATTCGTACAGCTATATAGTTTTATAACCCGTATAGACATATTTGGATTTTGCCAAATAAGGATATATAGGCGTATAGTTATGTATCTACAGGGAGACTAATATGTATTGTCCCCCTCCTACAGCAGTAACCGCAAGTAGAATACCTCGTTGGAAAGATCAGCTCAGGTGGGATCTCAGACACCAGATTTCAGTTCCATATGAAAGCGCGCGGTGGAAGACAAAAAAATCGGGTTATCGCTGTTTTTCATCCGCTTCTTCGCGGTCATCCGTCTCCCTGAAAACTTAAAATATTCGAAAATGAACTTCACCACCACATTCCCAAGTGCATTCTGAAAATTTTGACCCATAGTTACAAAAATTTTGTGCGAGTCAATCAAATCTGGTGTCTAAGATCCCACTTGAGCTGATCTTTCCATCGAGGTATTCCACTTGATTGTACCTTTCGTGGTTGGGGGGGAGGACCATACATATATTATCACCCCGTATATGGGTATATATGCGTGTAGCCGTATACTTGTACAGGTATTGTATTGTACACGTTATATTATATATGTCATATATATGTATAGTCATATACCTATATAGGGATATAGACACATACCTATCCGTATATTCATGCATTAGCTATTTATATGTTCATACGCATACAGACATGTAGGCTTGTACCGATATTTGTATATGTAATGGACTGACAGTGAAACCACTGCGCTCTCCTGGGCATGACCTTACAGATTGATTATTGAACTGATTAATCCTGCAGTGACTCCCGTCGGGAACCCCTACTCGAAGAAAATAAATTTCATTCTACTTATATCTTTTCTTCTATTCCTTCGACATGTTCCTTGGCTGAAGAGAAACAAATATATTTTAATGTCTATAAACTTGCCGGTACAAAGTAACTTGCTGCTTACAAAGAACGTAACGGAACAAGGAACTTTACTAGTTAGCGTGCAAATACTGGTTTAGACATTTATTCACTTAATTCAGCTCGAAAAACAGAATCGAAGTATTTACTTATCAAAAAAGATTTTCAACATTGGTTTGTGATTGGTCAGTGTAACATTTGCGACATCGTTTGTCAAATCAATGAGTAATTGACAACAGGTTTCTCAAACCCGCAAAATTGCAAGAATCTAGTCTATTTCTGTACTTCTAAACAAATGCGTCGAGTTTTTTTATGTATTCTTGAATTAAAAAATAATATGACAAATGAGAAGACAGGAACACCTCCAATCAATTTTGAAATGTCTCTAATCAGACTTCATGGAATTTATTGAGCGACCGGTTTCGTACAGTTTTAGCATCATCAGGCTTCAAAATAGACAAGAAGATGATTCTTAGACGCACGAATAAATACTACAAATTTTGTATATTTACGACATTAATTAATTTTCAAATAACACAATTCAAGCCATTAGTGGTTAATTACCTCAATTACAGTCCGTCATTGTTAGATGTCCAATTTATCAGCAAATTCGGATATAAAATGTAGAGAAAACCATTGAGTCTACTCCGCTTGTTTTAACTTACATATTTTGAATTTTGTGTACAATTAAAATAATTTAATCAGAATTCTATTCAGAATTTGATGTGTCGTTTCACATCGTGTGAATGAAAGTGAACTTTCCAGCAACGAAAGCTGATCCACATGACATGTAATGTATGTTACGACATAACGCTAGGTGGATCTAATAGCTAACATTTGTTTTAAAGAGCTTGTTCGGAGGTCTAACCCAATACCAACAGACTGGCGCCGATATCGCTATTATAGCGGACTGGAACACCAACCACTACACTGTCTTGGCTCTGGTCAATCCAGGATATTTAATACTTTTTGATTTTAAATAACAAATTTTTCATCCCTCCAAGGGTAGAAACCTTGATAGCACAATACGAGTCCGACGGATCAACCACGGATCCCAAGAGCCTTATATGAATGTGATCGTTTTATTTATATGATTTATGGGACCTATTTTTGGTCCTTTTGAAATAGTGATTCACCCTTTTGAAAATGATGAACTCCGTTTTGGCAATTGCACTTTAGAAATAGACTTTCGCCCTCTAGATTTTGGTTTTTGAACTTTATAGCATCTCGCTATTGAAAAAGACTTCACCCCTTTAGAAACCGACTTTCGCCCTTTCGATTTTGGTTTTTCACTTTAGAACGGATTAAAAAAAGGAAATTATGCTTCCTTGATTGTCTTGAGATCAAGGATGAACCTCTCGGGTAGGACTTAACGCTTATAACGACATGGCTACCAATGACAAGGGAGATTCTAAAGAGAATACCCAAAATCAAAAGGGCAAAAGTCGATTTCTAAAGTGCAATTGCCAAAAGGAAGTCAATCGTTTTCAAAAGTGCAAATAATATTACCCCATTATTTATTAATTTCTTATTGTTTCTAAATTATGGAGTTATTCAAAATCAAATGCCCCGTTATCATGCCTAGTTCACAAAAATCTGTTGCGGCTTTTAATTGATATGATTTATTTAGTGATATAATTAAGATGTCATCCGTTTCCCGATTTACCCAAAATATGACTCAACGCTAGAAAGGCAACTCCGATTCTGAACGAGATTCACATAGACTTTTGTGTGCAACCGTACGAAACTTGACTAGACACAAGAAGTGTCATGGTGGAGAAAAGGGATTCAAATTTGAGACATGTGGAATGTGTTTTCTAGTCAAAAAATTATTGACTTTTCATTTGAGAACTCATACTGGAGAGAATCCGTTCCGATGTGAGACATGTGGAATGTGTTTTTCAAGTAGAAAGACCTTGACGCCTCATTTGAAGACGCACACAGGAGAGAAGCCATTTGAGTGTGAAACTTGTGGAAAGTCCTTTGCTCAGAGTTCAAACTTGTCTAGACACCAGAAATGTCATGCTAGAGAAAAGGGATTCAAATGTGACATATGCGGAATGTGTTTTCCAAGGAAGAAGCGGTTTTCCGATCATGTGAGGGCACATAATATGTAAAAAGTTTTGACCAGTAATAAAAACAGGATACGCGATTAACCCAGTAGGTTGTCTGTTTATCATTGTGAATCGAAGTGCTTGTAGTAAATTACTCTCAATTGCCTGAGGGAAGCAATTAATTTTGTACTATTTTGCAATTTCTCTGAAATCTATAATAGTAATTGTAATTAATCTTACAGTTTCGAGTGTACAGATCAGTTACTTTCAAAGTTTTCGAATCTATTTGTATTGGGACTAATTCATTTTGAGATTCTGATAAATATCTGCATAATAAAATAAACTCAAGTGTCTAGTTTCTCCCAGAATGGCTCTCTCCTAGTCTACCATAGAAATGACAATATGGATATTGTTTTTATTCAGAAATCAAAGAGGGATATTAAGAAATACCCAATTGTATTTCATGGGTTCCTTACGCTAGGTCTTAGGAAGTGGATAAACGTTTGTAGGACAGATGCAACAATCGGGAAATTAACTGAAGTTCTTGTTGAATATCAAACGATATGTTCAATACCGCTTCCATGTGTACTCGTTTCATTAGTTGAACGATTGTCTTCAAATTTGGCATATGTAAGCATAGTGTCCTTGGCTCCTCCGGACATTGTCGATAACAAACCACTCGTTTCGCTACTTGACTGATCGGTTTATCCTAACCAATTGTGCACGGCTTTCATTTAGTTTCCAACTATTTTATTATCTCTATTTCTATACAAAATTATCTTAATTTTTCACAATTAAATGTCTGTTTGTCCAATGTTGCTGGGAAGCACATTAATTCGCGGCAGACTTTTCTGCGAATTCGAATATGAATAGTGCATACAATTTTAAATATCCCTGGAATTTAAAAACAGTAAGTATGAAAATAACGGGAGCATTATTACTCTGTCAAGCTCTCAATTCCTTCATTTGAAGCTACATGGGAGCAGTAGTCGATCCTTCGGACTCGTACATTTCAGAACTTTTATTTTCATTTCGAACTCACCCACCGAAAAAAATATTGGGACGAATGAGTATTTGTGGCATGGTGGAAATTAGCAGGTCCTCGTGAACAACTTTTGTAATAGTTCCACCTAGAAAAGGCTGACGGTTTGACCACGCGATAAGCTTAGACCATTTAATTGTTCCGAATGTCATGAATGGCAAGGATAGAACTTACAAGTTCTCGCTACAGGCATGTTGAATATGTACAGAAATGGTATTGTATTATTTGTGACGAGAACGTGCATAAAGTGCCCCTTTTGCCAGTGCCTAAACTGTAATGACACTGCATTGACGAATCGGTATCGTTATTTCGACACGTTATCGATACTCCACTGTACCAATACAAAAAAATAAAATAAAGCACCACCACTTCTTACGGCAGGTCCCGATGACATGTGTATTAACATTACCTTACTCGAAAATCTTAACACATTTTTCTCCGTTACCTGGGGATTGAACCCGGGACCTCCTTGTACCCAGTCCTCATGCATTTCCATTACACTACAGTCCTTGCCTGGATGTGCGATGAGTTTCGGCTGGCTAAGTTTTAACTACGCGCATTGTTTCTCGACATCGAATGTGCATATATTATGCACGAATATGAGATGACGATAACTCGTATGTAATGACACTACCGTTTCGATATTGAATTGAACG
>JAQGCA010002804.1:0-13058 GCA_034698945.1 Protaphorura quadriocellata | reverse complement strand
GTCCCATGCCCTCCACAGAGACTGACCCACCCGGTTAGGCCGAGAGGCCTAACAACAAACAACGTGGAGTTGCCCTGAATAATATAAAATACCATTATTTATTTTAAATACCATTTAAAATAAATAATGTAAATTTATAAAAATAATAAAATTTAAATTTATAAATAAAAAAAAATCAACATGTAAAAAATATTAAAATTCTAAAAAAAAAATATTATAAAAAAATGAGAAAATGAAATTGAAAAATGAAAAAGAAATCCAAATTACTTTTCATTACAGGTTTGAAATTATTTTTTCAAAATTTTAATTTTTTTTAAATTTAAATCTGTTTTAGATGTTGAATTTTTTTTATTTTGATAAATTTTGAATTTTATTTTTTGTTAATTTTTTTAAACATTTTTTCTGCAATGACGTCAACAAATATTTAATTGAGTTTGCGACGCGCCAATTTGAAAGTAGTCTTAGAGATAAAAAAAAAACCGTGTGCGTCATCCAAACCGCTCCACACCAATAACCGTGTACTATTTCAAACCTGAATTTCGAGGTGCCGCTCAATCTGATTCGAAATTCAAAAATAATTTATTCCGTAAACGGCTGCCATACTCCACGCCCTTCTTTTTTAAAACAGAATTATCAGAATTAAAAAATAAACCTCCCATAACTAATATACCAAGTGCGGAAGACGCTTTAGCTAATTGGAATTAATAATTATGTTGAATATTAAAAAAATTCCATAATATACAGTACGAAGAAAATACTTCAAAATTACTGAAATGTTTAAATACCACACAATTTAGCTAATTACAATTAATATTTCAGTTAAAATGGTTGAATATTAGGGTGCTATTAGCCCTGTGTTGTTCCCACCATAACCACCCGTGCGGAGTTAAATAATAATATGAGAAAAAAAAGGAAGGAAGGAAGGAAGGAAACGCACGCAACAACACAATTACATATAAAAAATCTTATCCAAGCCTATCTCAGAAGGCAAAGTTCCAAAAACAGCGGCAACGTTTCCTCGCTGAACCGCAATGCTTATTCTCTGAATGAGATAAGTCGTCGCCCGCTTCTCTCCAGTAACTCGAGAAATTCTGCGTCCTATCTCACGAATGAGACGTAAACCTTCTGTCCCCCAAACGCCAGCAGTTTCGACCGCAACTGGGACAAAAGTGAACCGGTCTCGCAGAAAATCGTACCGTTTATACTTTTCCTCCTCCCCTTTTTGAGCTGCCAAGCCCGGACGCACCGAAGTCCCGGCTACATAAGAGGGCGCAAAAGTATCCCGGCACGTAAAATCCCAAACAAGAGACTTGCCTCGGGACCATAGAATTAATGTCAATCCATCTGGGCGTTTTCCGTCCTCTGCTGAGCATCCAACGGGTTCCGAAAGACTTGGAATCCCCGCCGATACAAGCGCTCGAGCAAACACGTCATTGCCTGCACCATGGCGGGTCCATCTGCCGGCACTCTTCTGGCAAGCCAATCCATGCAAACCCTTTCGGGAAACAACTGCGCCACATGGGCATTTATGAGGTTGACCAATATCACAACCTAGACGGTGAAAACCCTGAACGATTCGTCCGGAAGGTGAGTACCCAGCTGCGGAGATAGCAACACTCCAAGCCACCCCCCCGCTTCAGGCTGACTACTCGCTAAAAGACGTAAGCTATTCACAGCTATTTCAATCAATGGACCCTCCCAAAAACTTTGCTTTCAACGGAGTGCTAGCTCGGGTAAAGACATAGCTCCCATGCAGGACTAACTACCCTCGGCCTCATCAGCGGCACCTTCAGCAGCCGACATCCCGTAAGGAAGTAGTGCGTTAACCAGTTGCCGAGTGCTGTAGAAGGACGCGAGAAAATCGCCACTTCTACAGCATGTCGGATACCTAAACCACCAAACTTTACTGGAAGAGATGACTGCAACCAAGACTCAGGCGTTAGTTGGCAATTCAAAACCCCTTCGAGCGCAACGCGAAGCACTAGATCATACGTTTCCAAACTCGGCATTCTTCTCCAAGTTGGAGCACACCTCAAAAAGTAAATAAGTCGAGGAGTTGAAACGGATGATCTTAAAAGAAAGAAAGCACTATGAGCAGTCAGCAGGGAGAGGCGAGGAGAAAGCAATTCTAAGCCGCTAGTTTTCTTTTCCAATACTACCTCAATCGCCTGATCCGTGATAGGACTTCCCAGGAGTTCTGCACTCCCACGCCATATAGGCTGGATTCCCGGGGCAAGAATTTCAAATTGCTTAAAAATTGAGAAGTATTCTTCTCACACTTATCCGGATTGAGGCAAAGACCCACATCGGTCGCCATCTCTTTCACGGTGCGCAACGCCCTCAACACAATATCCGGACGGTCTGCCACGGTGATAATAAAGCAGGACCCAGAGGATCGCCTTGTTGAACGCCAAGAGCCGAAGCTATGGGACAAGTACTGTAGTAAAGTGCGGACGGATTTCGATAACACTGAGAGACAAACGGATAAAACGATGGAAACGAGTCCGCTACGATTGTGAGTAAAGTGTCCCTCCTGATCTCATTAAAAGCATTTCAAAAATCCACTTTCAAAAATGCTCTCGGTGCATCATGATCCGCGTTAAAATAAATCCGCGCAGCGTGCTCTGCTGCTTCGGATCCTCCCTTAACACCAACTCCGAGTTGGTGAGGGGCAAATTTCGACACAAAAGTATAGGAAAACCGAGAACATAAAACCTTCGAAGCCAACCGTCTCCAGACATTTCCCACCGCCACCGGCCGAATTCCGCCAGTCTTTTTCTTTAAGGCAGTGAGGGAAGCTCCATAAAAAATAAGGCAAATAGTTTCAGGCACTTTGCCAGCCAAAATGACATCCAGGAATACAGCCATGGATTTAATCAATTTGCCACCAGCGTCACCAGTGACGTGACCCGACACATCTTTCAGTATTTGTGGGCGAAGGCTGTCCAAGCCACCTGCCTTACCTGGTGGAAATGACGAAATTCCCCGCACCACCTCTGCCTCATCTACTAAAGGTACTTCGACGACAAATGGAGCGTCAGGATACAAAATTGTCTGTATTCCAGACACGGCTGAGACCGAGTTGGGGCTTTTAATTTTCCTTAGGGAATGTTTAGAGCCAGACGAGCGTGAAACTAGCCTGATTGCCTGATTTCGTAAATTAAACTCGTGTATGTTACCTTGTAAATAGTTACCTGTGATAGTCCAGTTGGAAAGAAAACGTAATCGGCAACCTTCATACATACCTACTATTGTATGTAAGAATTTTTGTGTCAGGTTAAACCCTGTCATACATTCTGCTTTTCAACGATTTTTTCCATCTAGGTTGGTTATCTCATGAGGTTTCGATTAAAATCTTACGCGACTAAGGTACTGTATATGAATCCTGTAAAAATGCAAGATCAGTGCATGAAAAATTTCTATTACGTGTCCAACAACTAAAGTAATGACTATTATGGGTAACGCGCACGGCATCCACTTAAACTGGAACTCGTAAACTGAGGTGGAAAACAATTAATTTGTTAAAGTCGTAGTTAGTATAGTCGCTTCTGTAGCACTCACAGGTAGAGCAGTGACGGTAGTTTACTATGGTCTAATGAAGCGAGGAATGTTACAGAAAGACTCTAATCTTACAAAACAACAACAAATATCTGCTAAAACATCCGCGGGAAGGCAGGTCGCATTTAGTCCAAAGTGTGTACCCTACCTCTGAATGCGTCTACATGGTATTTACATATGTTGTCCTCAGAATCATAACGAGTCTACTATCACATTTAACAACAACTCCACAACTTGCAATATATTTATACAATTTCTAAAACAATTTTGACCGGATTGCAAAAAGTCGATATTTTGTTGATATTTAGTTTGATATTTTGGGTTTCGGAGAGAAAAATAGATTAGATACGATACGCCAAGATAAGAATAATTACTTCGTGTCCCTGAAGTAATCGGACATCTGGCGAGTGGTCGCAGCTAAACGAACTCTTTGATGAAAATCTCTGATGAAATTGAACGGCGAAATCTCCTTGCCGTTCGCTGTTTCATTTCAAGCATGACTCTTCGCTTTTTTTATATGTGTCCTGCCATGACCCTATGTAAAGAGCATGCATCTGTCGCATGGAACAGACACATGGTGGTTTTATGCTTCATACCGGATTAGTGTATAATTAGATTATTGCATCCAGGTCCGGTGTAAAATTAATTGCCACGAGAATAAATTAAAATATAACTATCCTAAATTTGAAGTTCAGTTGTAAGATGTAAGAAACATTCGCAAACCCAAGCGGCAACCCTTGAATGTTTATCCACTTGATCCCGATTCACAAATTATTCAACGTCAATGAGTGGCTTTGTGCAAAGTTTAGGGAAATCGATCCACGACGCTATTGACAACTATCCAAACTCCTCAACCCATGGACTTTAAACTTCAGCTTCAACAACCCAAATATAAAAAATTCGATCGAATTTTTTCTGATGGGTTTTCACAGGTCGTATCCCCTTGGGGTAGGTAATTTTCCGGTTTTATTCGGCCGTGCACCCGGTGTTCGTTCGGAATATTTCTGAAGACACAGCATTATGATGAGTTGAAACTTCATCGGTCTCCCTTGGCTACATTTCAGCGACGTATTTTTAAATAGTGGCATTGTCGCATCGCTAATATATTGAACTGCTTTAAGTTTGACTCTTGGTGGCGACATGAAAGGTAGAACGACACCCAGACCCACGATTGTAGCAATGTAGCTTTTTGCAAAACTTTCAAAATTTGCGATACACCAATTAACAGTCGCATTATTCGGGTTTCGGGTAAAATATTCGTCATTTAAGGTTATATTTGGGCTGATAAGTCGTTGACAAGTCCAGGGTCACTACTAATTCCGACTTTTGATCCGCCATATGATTCTCGTAATGCTTTCACACGTTCTCGTCCAATTGGCTATACGTATGTCTATTAGGCCACGGACTAGAGTTTTCTTGTACACTTGTCGGCCCAAATCCTGGTGGGTGGCCATCCAGATAGTCGGATGCGTCCTTTTCAACTGCGTGGCAATTTTATTTCGGCTCGGGGGACTCTCCACACCTGTGATAACGCGAATCGAATAAAATAATTTGCCCTGATTTGGTGTTTCTGGTTCGATTGGGTTATTTTAGAGGAAAATTGTCGAAACAATTTTGGGCTTTGACAATTCCCCACCCGGTTGGTCATGGTCATCCTGGGCATCGTACTCTCAAAAATAATATTTCCGGAATATTTTACCCTCCACCCTGTCGAAAAAGAGCTGGCATGTTCATAATCTCAAAATGAACAATTGTTCCGAGTTTCAAATTTTTCGCCCCACAACTCTTCGCGCTATGATTAAATGTAACTGTCCTTTATACATCGTACAAACCCTGTATTAACAGTACCGATAATCTAAGAAAGTATTTGAAGAATTTCGGCCACACGATAGAAAAATTTTCGGCATAGGGCATTCTCACAGTTTGAAGAAATGAAGAACTGGGTATCATCTAACTCTCTCGATAGTGATACATAACCCTATCTCGAATCTAGGCTTTTTGTTTTGTCAGAAGATATATTCACTTGCCATCCACTGACCCTTCTGCGTCATCGTCGGAGGACCATGGACTCTTGCCGTTCCATTAACATGTGCTGGAATATTGGTTTAATTAAATCCATGCAAGCCATTACAGGGATCGCTCTAGGTTGAACTCAACTATCCTTCTTCCCCGTGACATATTAGAGGAATCTGACTATACTCTGAGGGACATGCTGACTTTACCCAATACAACTCTTCAACAGGCTCAATAAGTATAGATTTTAGACAAATTGCTAACGGAAATTATATATTTATTTATTGTGCCAATATAGATTATGATTGATTTCACATATTTTACTAAATTCAAAACTATTATTCATTAATTTTAATATTTAGTCATCGTGATATAGTCGTTACCATCGGGGTAGATCACAGATGTTGCCCACAAACACATGTCAATCCGTCACAACTCAGCACTGGCCTACCAGCATTTAAGCAATGAGTAGCACAAGGAAGTCCAGCTGTGGATACGTAAAGGCATTAAAATATGACAAAAATAAAGTCTTCCAGTGTTTATATATAACCATATTGAATATTCGAGAAAAAAATAGTTTTTAAAAATTTCGGAAACAAATCAAAATAATTTAAATAATAAGACGAGAGCTTTGTTCAAAAGTAATTCTCACTCAAATAACTGAATAGTATGCGGTGACGGCCTTTGCAACAATTCAGATTAATTGTATTAATGTTGATGCCTATGCTTTAAACCTCATATTCCAGATTCAATTAGAAATCCGACGAACACACAAATAAATGTAAGAAAAGTACTTACCCTCACAAAATGCACATCCCATACATTTGAATTCTATGGTAGGAGTAAGTGTTGTTATGGGAGGAACTGTTGTAATTGGAGGAATAGTTGTCGTTACGGTCGTAGTAGTTTTGTATTTGTAACGGGCGTTTGCCATCGCTTGTGGTTTCAAGTTGACTAGCGCGAGGGAAACTAAAACTACTGTTTGAAACAAGGATTTCATGTTGATAGTCAAAACTAAGTTGCAGTACCGGGCTATAGAATGTGTAGAATTATGTTGATTTTGACAGAAATTCTGTCGACTTATATAGTCGGTTTTCTGACATTCAGAACACCTCAATTGATACACATCTGGACTATAAAGGCAATGATTTCGTATTTAGTCTTTGGACATTTTCAGATCAACTGGTTTTGGACGCAGTCCTGAAAAAAGCTTATAAGATTGTCCTGTCCGTCTGTCTGTCCGGGACGCGCTCCTCTCTGCTGACACTTAAGTGCATTCATAACGGGTGTTTCACACTAGCAGAACACACTCGGACGCAGTCAGAATACCATATACCTTAGAGCAGTTACATTGCACTGGTGATGACTGTTCTTTGCATTCAGATAGCCAACATGAAGCTACTTCAACTCGTCTGTTCGTTGGACTGCAGCAAATAGCGAAGCAGAATGGGGAATATAACATTACGGTCAGAACACTGTGTTTCTGACAGCAACAAAGCTTTACAATTGTCTTACGTCCGACTGAAATACAAAAAGGCGAGCACGACAAACTTGTCGTTAGAGTTGTTAGGAAGCATCCTTCTCATCTCAAAATTAGGTCCATCTGTCTAACATTACCATCTGTTTAACATTAGGGGGCGATATCTCCATAACGTTACCATCTGTTTAACATTACGGGGTGATATCTCCCTGTCGTTACCATCTGTTTAACATTAGAGGGCATATCTTTATAATGTTACCATCAGATATGTAACGTTGGAGTTTTATCGCCCCTAATGTTAAAGAGATAGGACGACTTCCAATCTTTAAACGGGAAGCGTCCTATCGTGCGCATGCTTCCAGTATGATGTGATAAGATACATAACGTTAGAGAGATATCGCCCCCTAATGTTAAAGAGATAGGACGACTTCCAATCATTAAGCGGGAAGCGTTCTATTGTGCACATGCTTCCAATATGATGTGATAAGATACATAACGTTGGAGAGATAAGCCACCTAATGTTAAAGAGAAAGGACGTCTTCCAATCAATGAACGGAAAGCGTTCTATCGCATACATGCTTCCAGTATGATGTGATAAGATACGTAACGTTGGAGAGATATCGCCACCAATGTTAAAGAGATAAGCCTATCTCATTACGTACACGAAGCAGCAGTGCTTCTCCCATAACTCAATTATATACTTAACGTTACAGAGATATCGCCACCTAATGTTAAAGAGATAGGCCTATCTCATTACGTACATGTAGAAGCAGTGCTTCCCCCATAACTCAATTATATACGTAACGTTACAGAGATATCGCCACCTAATGTTAAAGAGATAGGCCTATCTCATTACTTACATGTAGCAGCAGTGCTTCCCCCATAACTCAAGTATATACGTAACGTTACCAAGATATCGCCACCTAATGTTAAAGAGATAGGCCTATCTCATTACGTACATGTAGGAACAGTGCTTCCCCCATAACTCAATTATATACGTAACGTTACAGAGATATAGCCACCTAATGTTAAAGAGATAGGCCTATCTCATTACTTACATGTAGCAGCAGTGCTTCCCCCGTAACTCAATTATATACGTAACGTTACAGAGATATCGCCACCTAATGTTAAAGAGATAGGACGACTTCCAATCATTTAACAGGAAGCGTTCTATCTTGCGCATATCTCAACCGCTTTCTATACTCTCTCAAACACACGCAATACCCTCTTAACCCCTCTATATTGTATCGACGTCTCAACCACTTTGTATACCCTCTCAATCACTCTCTATACCTTCGCAACCACTCTCTGTACCCTCGCCACCACTCTCTATACCCTCCCAAACTCTCTATACCCTCTCAACAACTCTCCAATCCCTCTCAACCACTCTCCAATTCCACGGGCTCTCTAACCAGTCTCGACTGTTTATTAAGTCGTGCGATGAGTAGTATACTACGTTCTAAACGACTTATTTTGATCCCTAATTCTGTCCGTCCGTCCGTCTGTCTGTCACGCGTTTTAGACGTTTTTCTAGGAGCATTTCATGACTACAAAGCAATATTAGTAGTGCATTCGTTCCATCCATATCCCGGTAGCGTAAATATCAATTGGAATACCGTAGAGCAAATTGTATACATTTGGTAGAACGGGACAAGCACAGGTTTTCAAATGAACAATGGGCAGAGCCTTCATGAACCCAATTGTTTTGAAACAATAGAAGGTGGAAGCAATAATATAAAATTTGTAATGAAGAGAAATTGATATGCTCGTGAGTGTGAATAGAAGGGATACCTCTTAAACCAATTGGCAAGGTAGCGCAGTAGCTTACGGAAAATACTTTAAACCAAGAAGACTTCACGTGTAGTTGATTGCCGCCTCAAGAGGAGCCGTAAGTAGTTTATTCCGGAATCAAATAAATAATATAAAATGAAATTAAAATAATTTCACTCCGGGGGAGAACATTACGAATTTTCATAATATTCCCATCAATGCTAAATTCCTATTTTATTTTGCATGCCTCCCATGTGAATTTAAATTCGAAATCATTCCATTCCTCCGACAACGTTAAGTGTTTTCGAAAATTGAATACGCAAAATACTCTCGAAGGATCAGTTATGGCACCACCTTATACAACAATCAAATACACGTGAAGTTTTCTTGCTCTGAATATTGTTTCGCACGACTTTTTTTTTAGTTTACAACCATTTTATTTATTTACAAAACTATCATTATTTCCAATTCCAATCACGAGACAATAAGTTCAGTAGGACTGTATTGCTACACAATTTAATAACTGTTCTTGCTCAAACATGATGATCATCAAAAACACATTGACCCAGATATGATTAAATTTTTACTAGTTCATCGTTATTGGGAATATACAGCAGGTAATAACTTTGCAACATATTGCAACTACAACCTAAATTTTAGAGTATTTCTATTTGGCTTTAATAAAGTGCCACTGAATTATACACGGGATCGCAATACAATAACCTAATCATACACTAATCCCGAATGAAGTATTAAACCGTCATAAAGGGAAGGTATGTTCCTTGTGACAGATGCGTGCCCTCTACATAAGGTCATGGCAGGGCGCATGTAATGTTAAAACTTGTATCCATGTTTGGAGTCCATCATTTTGACTCCCCGCATTCCATGGTTGCAAACAATCGTTGCCTGTTAACTGATGAAAGTTCGCACTCCAAGTGGAGACCGGTAGCATTTGATTGGAACTCTTTGGCTCTAACCGAGATTTTAACCCCCGTTTTTTGAAGCTTAATAGACAAGAACAACAAATTGTAGAAAAAATTGAAACCCCGGCGGGACTCGAACCCACCTCTTCTCCTATCCGGGGAACTCCTCTACTACTGAGCTACCGTATGCCAATCCCTCTACTCAATGCTACAACTCGTATCCATCGAGTCCATGTTGAACTAATTATTCCTGTCTTATCGTATCGTACCTAATATTTTCAATCACTCAATATAAGTTTATTGTCCAAGTCGGCCGGAGTCCATACATATGTTTCACAATAATAACAAAATGATACAATGCAGTGTAGCGTTGACAAAGTGAAAAAATTCTAGCAGTGCTTGTATCTAATCTATTCTCCTTCATATATTAATTTCTAATCTTTTTTTTACCGGATTGATAGATTAGATTTTTCACTAGCAAGGCATTTTGGAGAAAAAATTCTGAATCTTCTTAACGAATGCCTTGCCACTGTTAATTCGACCTTCACAAAACCAGTCAAACAATATTTTAGAAATTCTATAAAAATATCGCAAAACAAGTTGGGATTGACAGAATTTTTGAAATAAATTAAATTTGGGCATTTTGTGTCAATGTAGGTCGATTTTTCCAGGTCTTCACACTCCATTTTTTTATCGTCGTCGCCACTACACGACAACGGATTTTCAAACAGAATAGGTTCCAGAATCCGCCGTACGATTCTTTACCAAATAAATATTTTTCCTGATTGGGCTGCCGAGTTGGTGTCAAATGTTATGGGCGACGTTGTATATCACTGTCCTCGTGCCGGACCAAAATAACTGGTCATTAAAGAAGCCTGGGTGGATTGATAGGATTTACAATATCTTTTAAATCAAGTGCATTTTTAGTTCATTTGATTGACGAAGCCCGAAATAAAAAATGTTAAGTACTCAATATTTGTACTATGTGGAGATTTTAACAATTCAAATATCGAGAAACCAACCAGAGCCAAGACGGTGTAGTGATCGGCGTTCTAGTCCTCCATTCTGTTGGGACGGGGTTCGATCCCCGGGCTTGGTAGTCCTGTTCCTTTCCGACTATTTCGTGGCGTGGGTTTTTACAAGCTTCACCCGCTTTTCCCCTATCGCAGGTGCACAATATAAGCCACCCGCTGGGTTTGTAATCCCAGGCGAATGGTCTTACCGATAACTGAAACAAAATAATATTGAAAGTGTGGGAAAGAGTGATGGACGCTGAAATGGTGGTAAAGAGGCTGCGAAAGACAGCGCTTATGCGGATGCTGCTGGCTCACGTGTAAGTTCTGGGCGGAGTTTAGTTTAGCCTTACACACTATACCGTATCTCAGCTCGTTAGACTCGCAGGCCGCCCCGGTTCATATTGGATCCTCTCTGAGCTAAAAGTGTGTGACGGTGTCTCAGGCCAAAGTAACCGGACTATAAACTCTCATTATTATTATTATTATTGATATCGAGAAACCATTAAACTGCTCATGCCGGACCCTACTAGGTCTTCTCATTGAGTTTTCCAACTGGCATTTGCATAAGATTAGTCAAACGAACGAATGTTGTCTGCCGCGAAAGAGAGTAAGGTTTTGCCGAGAAGATGTAAGAGAATTCCTCGGGATAGGGAATGCCTGGTATGCACAGTTCGACTGATGATCGAAAGCATTAACTCTGTATTATTTTAATTCGAATCAATACATACCAATCTCTATATCATTTGAAGCAATATCAAATGTTGACCAGACCTTCGGGTGAATGTCAAATAAATGGACATACATATAATATTGAGAAACCTTCGGTGTCTTTATTGATACATGGTCGAGACTGTACCTACGGGAGAACTCGGACATATTATGTCGGATTTCTCTCATAAGTACAGTAACTTTTAGTTGTCAATGAAGAGGTTCAAGAAAGAAAATGAAATGGGAGTGACTTAAAACTTCAGTGAATTAATTTCCCTCCATTCAAGAGATAAAAACGCGAAAATTGAAGGTCTTCGTCGATTTTGGTAAAGCCTAAGCCTTCCGTCGATTAATGAAATGAGTACAAAGGAAGCGTAATTGAACAACGCGATTGATATTCAATATCTGCTCCATGGAAATCCGAATGTCAAATGTTAGTTATCGACAGTCTCCGGAGGACCTCATGATAGCATACACCAAATTTTCAGACCTTCCGTCGATTAATGAAATTAGTACAAAAGGAGGCGTAATTGAACAAAACGATTGATATTCAACACTTGCTCCTTTTCGAACCGGATGATAATGGCTAGTTATCGACAATTTTCGGAGGCGCCAAAGACCCCTTGATAACATATGCCGAATTTGAAGACAATCCGTCAATTAATGAAACGAGTACAGTAGGAAGCGTAATTGAACAAAAGGTTTGATATTCAACTCTTGCTCTCTGGAGGACCGGATGTTAAAGATTAGTTATCGACAATTTTGGGAGACGCTAAAAACCCCATTATAACATATGCCAAACTTGAAGGCAATCCGTCAACGAATAAAACGAGTACAACAGGAAGCGTAATTAACCAAAACGTTTGATATTCAACTCCTGCTCGCTGGTGAACCGGATGTCAAAGGTTAGTTATCGACAATGTCTGGAGGACCCTTCGATAACATATGCCTGATACCATGGTAATCCGCCAACTAATGAAACGAGTAGAAATAGAAGCGTTATTAGACGTAACGTTTGATATTCAACAACTCCCGCACAATGGAACCGGATGCAATAATTATTTCTCGACAATGTGAGGAAGACCCAATGATTATACGCCAAATTTGAAGACAATCCGTTACGTAATGCAGCGAGTACACTAGGAAGCAAAATTGTGCAAAATGTTTTCAACTTAACTCATGTTCCGGCTAGAAACGGATGTCAGTCCAATTTCCGTTGATAATCTTGTTTGCCACCATAAATTTATTTTGTTCATTCTGGTAAACTTAAACGCTTAACACTTAGGTACAGACTTATCGTTCCCGTTTACATATATTTGCGTATCGTTTCTCGTAATAGCCAAATCAAATTTATTCTATTGCCTCCATGTTTTTCTATTACTGGATACGACATCAATTAACGCTTCGTCTATCGTTGATTCTGTAGCTTGTTTCTACTGTTTCCATCGCAACCCGCATTGAATATTTTACTCGATACCTTGGCTTTGAGGACCGGTTTTGCTATAATGATTCATGCTCGATCTGCTTCCGAGACCTATCTCCTTCAGCACTTTCCCTATTATGAAAGCATAGACTGCGATGCACTGTTTT
>JAQGCA010002803.1:0-13062 GCA_034698945.1 Protaphorura quadriocellata | reverse complement strand
AATGTGTTCTCTATGAAACATGTGATGTGATTTCACTAATTCCTAAAGACGTTGCAGGATGACCGTATCAGCGATAGATTGAGATTTTTGAGAATCCTTCTGAAACTAATCGCTTCGAAAATATTGAGGCGTGTAAATTTCTACTGACCCAGTTAGTGGGTTATTATGCCTGGACTATAGGCCTCCAGGGAATATAGACGTTCTGAAACACTAATAGCTCCAAGAAATGTGTCTGAATTTCTCTTCTAAATTGGATTTCGAAAAAGATAATTCACTGCATATCATAGCTCATTTTTACGTAAAATAGAATTGTCGCTCCATTTTGTATCTGTAACCAAGTTAATCTTATAATTCCCAGACCTTCGGTCGTTAATATTTTACAGGAACATTTGAAGCATATTGCAATATGAAATGTCCACCAATTTTAAAAAATACTCTGTTGTCTGGTAACCTTACCGGCATTTGACTTCGTGTCTGATTTACTGTTAGCCTGTGACGCATCACAATTGCTATAGTGTTTGATTGTTGGAGTTGTTGGACAAGACTTAAAATGTCCTGTTTTTTTTTATTTCCTTTTCCAGGGAGCCGTGAAGCAGCTTTTTTGTACGCCGTCTCAAGTGCAGGCGTTACCTACGCCATTACCCAGGTAATTACATCAGACTGACACGCTTGATCAAACCTCCGATAAACCTCATTCTCCCTTTGCCGCCCGTTCATCACAATTAAAAACAATCATAGGGATGGATTGCCTATTATTTAATGTCCTGGAACAGTGAGCCGATAAAATCCTCATTTTTTAATTTAATTCATGTTAGTGGGAGTCATTAAATTCCATGACGTGGAGGCGTCTAGCTAACACCAACTGGTTCAGCTTGCATGAATTATTCAAAGGAATGAATGTAACAATGGAGAACAAGATGATGAAGAAATTATACTTTTATGATCAATTAGGCTTTTGTTTTAGTCTCCGAATCCGAACAAAATGAATGAACTTTCTGAGTTTACAGTTTTTTTTTATTATGACATTTTAGGATCTCGAGGTATTCATGCCCAACTTCAAGTTTCACAAAATTGTGGGAATTTCGGTTAAAAATGTGAATAGCACATTCCGGCGATATCTCATGGCTAAGCCCACAATCCAGTAACACCTCATCACAACGTACTACTGCAAATATAACGTTATTTTGCTATAGCGAACACAACTTTATCTGCACCGAAGAACCGCAATGCGAGCTATTAGAAAATGCATACCTGCGACGTTTGCGTGAAAATTTGCACCAGAAATGCCAACCAGGATGGCTGACTCAAGGCAAAATTAAATTAAATCAATTCTCGAAGTCGACGCTGCTGTGTACACAGTATCCGATACGCGCTGGATCTGAAACTCCTGACCTAAATTATAGGATCTGTTAATATTGAACCTACAGAAATTGTGAAGAGACGATTATTTAGATTTCCTCCACAATCTCGTCGGTAGGATTGTCGTGGGCGGATTGATTAATGCGTAAATCCTACTTATCTAGGCCAATTCCAAATAAGGAATTGGATTTATCATTCATTGACAACCGGACCGGGCGAATAGAGCCAGGAAAGACAACTCGTCGCCGAAGCAATTATTTTTATCTTGAATTCCAATTCAATTCTGAATCTGTATTAATTTTAATTGAACAGGCATGTGCTCGAGGGAATATATCTTCTTGTGGATGCGCCCCACCTACAACGATCAGTACCTCAGCAGCTGGAGCACCCGCGGGACTCAAAAATGGAAATGAATGGGGTGTGGCTTCGGGGTGGAGGTGGGGCGGTTGTTCTGCTGACGTTGATTTTGCCGTTAAATTGGCACGCAAGTTTATGGATTCCAGAGAAGTGGAAGGAGATGCAAGGTCGCTCATGAATCTTCATAACAACAAAGCTGGGCGAAAAGTATGACACCTTCATTTCCTTTATGGGCTGCGAAAACAACCCTTAAATTTCTGTTGTTCTTTTTTTCATTTCAGGCAGTTCAAATGACTCTAGAGACAGAGTGCAAGTGTCATGGGGTCAGCGGATCATGTACACTTAAAACTTGTTGGTTGAAACTCGCTACTTTCAGAAAAGTTGGAGATAAACTTCTCGAGAAGTATAAAAGAGCGAGACCTGTCATCGCTGTACAAACTACAAAGGTAAAATAAATTATGAATATTGTACGAGATTTACCGTAAATGAGCTAATAGAGCTCCGACGTCGAATACCGCCCGTGGCTCAAATAGAACACGGGTCTTTCTCGAAATTTCTACTTGTAACCTAATGGAGAAAGTGGTGAAAGTCCTTGACCTCTGAACCCACCTGAATGAATAGAACGCGGGTGCTCTATTAGGTCATTTACGGTGTTTATTTACAGAATTGTGTCACATCATTTGAAGCTATTGGCTGATCAAGAAGTTTCAGAATACTAAAAACGCCCATAGATGGCGGTAGGACACCGGCGCGTAATAGGACACCCTACCCTATCCCTATATTTGGTAATAAATGACAATTCTTCTTCTACAGGGACCCAGGTCACGTCGATCCCTGACGCTACTCGTTCGGGGAAAATCCCATTTAGCCAGACACCAGCGAGTGTCATATACCAGTGGACATGAACATGGCCACCCGTACACGCGAGAGGCCAAAAAGCAACGCTCTCTGTCAACAGAAGTTAGCAAAAAGAAAACCCGTCCACGCCGATCAGATCTCGTTTTCTTAGAACAATCACCAAATTATTGTGAATTAGACTCAACGGTTGGCTCTCTGGGAACAAGGGGGCGAAGATGTATGCGTGCACTACCAAATTCCTTTGTTTACAACAATTTGACACTTTCGAATGAACACTCTTGTGACATTCTTTGTTGTGGTAGAGGTTATAACACTCATCAAATGTGGAGGAAATGGAAGTGTCATTGTAAATTTAGATGGTGTTGTGAGGTACAGTGCCAAAATTGTCAAGAGAGAGTTGAAATTTACACTTGTAATTAGTAATATTTAGTTTGAATTGTTGTAGAGGATTGTCATGTATTTCGTACCGTATCGTTAATTGAATGTTACATTAATAGTTACTATTTATTTATTAAATGACTGTTTTTTATGTAATTGTTCAATCACACCACCGAACATATGTAGTACTATGCTTGTAGAGTCGCAAATAAATAGTCGCACTGTATTTCTAAAGCTAGGTTTCCTGTAATAACCATAATGGATTTCCATCAAATTGGATAACAAAGTGCATTTGACCCTTGTATTTCTAAGCGGCCAAACCGTTGGACTTCTTGGGATAGAAAGTTGTTCAGGAAGTCGAGATCTACATTAGGAAATTCCGATAGGCCACAAATACTCATTTGACGTCTGCTATCTACTTTCGTCACGAACAGTTAAAATTCCTCCGGGAATCTCATAATCGTATACCAATCAGAAGGGTGACCGGATTTTTTTTTCCGATTCTATTTATCTTTTTGATTCTCAAAATTTCGATTCCGATTTCCGATTTCAATGCCGATTATGAAAATTTCAATTCAACCTTTCAGATTCCGATTTCGATTATTTCCAATTTCGATTATTTCGAATTTTGATTATTTCGAATTTCGATTATTTCGAATTTCGATTCCAATTCCGATTACGAACGACTAAAACTGACCAAGGGAAAAAATAAATTGAAAATGTACTGAACTAATTGGACAATCGAAAGGAACTAGCAAACTGGAATCAGTTTTGTGGACAAAAGAGTATGCGTAATTTTTCCTGAGACTCTGTGCGAAAGATAAGAGACAGTATATATAGAAGGGGACCATATATTTCCACAGAATGACCCCGCATTGGACTACATTGAGCGTAACGTCTGCAAAAGCTCAAACAAATATGATTTTCGTTTCTGATTCCGATTATTTTAGAACTACAATTCCGATTACGATTATTTTAGAATTGCGATTCGAATTTTCGAATTCCGATTCCGATTATTTTGAATTCCGATTCTGATGCCGATTCGAATTCCAATTCCAATTCACATAAAAATTTCTATTATTTTACGATCACGATTCCGATTTCGATTACCAGCCCTGCCATTCAGCAACCCTGAAAATTTGCGTCCAGCCAACACAATATATGAATTTGTTCTAACGCTCTTACACAATGGTTTTCAAAGTACTAATTGTTAAAAATTCATTCGGTTGTAATAACTCGATGGACGATCTCGATATGAGCAAATGTATATGATTTGTTCCTCTGCAAATTGCCCGGTCACCAATTCTATGTTTGATGAAGCCAAACAATCAAGGTTAACGCAAGAAATTAAATAATACTCTGGTCGCAATAAATGCAGCCCAATTCTTCAAGGAGTTCGAATTCAAGTTACACAAATATTCGTATAGTAAATCTGAATATATTACGTTTAAAGCATCTTGCCTCTGCTGTTGACATAAGGTGGAAGATGTTTAATTTGGGCGGATTCGTTCCGTATCGACTCCAAAGACGTAAGTAACGGATTCATGGACTCTTACATCTCGTTACGGAAAACCGTGCTGAATACATAAATAATAGATTAAGATGTGTTTTGACGTGTGTAGAACCCACCATAGCCACCCGTACAGAAAAATAAATAAAATAAAAAGAAACCCCAAAAAAAAAAGTCATCCGCACTCATCAACACGCATCAACACACAATATGTTATAGATTATAGTTAGCTCGACGAGTCCTCGTACTTGGGACTTGGCAGTACAAATTATTAATCAATCCAAAACATTGATCAATACCAGTTTATATTGTCGCCATGAATTATTTTGAATAAGTCATCAATTTCAATTTCGCTAAACCTTCAGAAACACACTTACACAAAGTGTGACTTTTCGAAACTGAAACTGAGCCTTCGTGTAAATCAAATCAACTGTATAAACAAATAACAATTCTCTCATTCATAACAGCACACTTCCATTACATCGAATGTTGTGGACAACTTGTAGCAGAAGTAGGGCAGCCACATCTGCTCACTAACGAACGGCTGTATATAATGATTGGTCGCATTTGAGAGATTTTACATAGGATTGCAGAAAACTTTTTGTAGTGACGCTACAGTGAAAGTGTCTGTCAGTTGAAGTCCAGCGCAAGGTTCATTAATGCTATCAAATGTGTCTAGAATGTAAAACTATCAATGAGACCAGCGTACACCAACGTAGGTGAGAATATTTCGTTGCCTTTTTCAATTAAGAGGGTGTAGGACAACGAAAAGGCGAACTATATGCCGTTGTTGAGTAAAATGTACCAGTGGCGATCACCGATATGTTCATTCATGAATAGTGCAACATCGAATTGGCACAATTCCATATTATAAGTTGGCATAAAGCCAAATTTTAAAATAGTTTCACGAGAACAAGACTGAAGTTGAATCAACATCTCCGCACCATAATAATATGACATATTACGAGATAGTATTAGTTATAGTTAGTCTGTTTCAGCGTCCGAGGTGTTAGGTTTCGGCTATTCTATAGATAAGAGATATTTTGTTCCAGATTGTGTACAACTACACAAAAAAAGCATGAGCTAAATACTCATCATTTCAATTTCCAAGTGCAAGTATTGATCTCTAATTGACATATGGTGATAGCATATCTGTTTAACGAGCTTTATACATCCAGGTTCGTAATCGATCATATCTCACATTCAAACTTTTTCATTAGTGTGAATGTGAAGCCCAGTCATGTTATTTAACAGCCAACCCAGACTAAGTGTTCTGACAAAACATACATATTTGTGTTCAGAATTTTAAGGTGCTCAGAAAACAGTATTATCGGCACAGATAAAATTTTCGTTTGCAGCTAGAATTTTTTGGAAAATTCTTATAATGCATTAGAATTAATATCTACAAGAGTCTCTGTTGAAAGATTGGAACTGTACAAACGAGGAGTAAGGAAATTATATTTTTTAAGCACCGACGAGACGAAACGATCAGTTTCTTGTCCGGAATGTCTGAGTAATAGGGTAATGGGTAATAATTATATTATATGAACGAAGTTTATATATTTCAATAAATTCATATACGGGGGCTGCTCAGCATAATATATAAGTTCCAGAGAAGCGTAAGTAGTAAAAAAGAATTAATTACCTCAGACTGCATTATGTTTCTCAATGTAGTTCACCTCGAGTTAGAATAAATATTTACATTACGAATTCGAAAGGTCAAGATTGGTAAAAATAAGTTGTAGTAGTTCGGATAATTTTATTTTCTCCAGTGCGAACTTTACAACTTTGACCTCATAGGCCGGAGCGTTGTCATTTTTGCCACCTGGTTGCTCATCCCTCGCTCCATCATGCTCACCGTCTACTGGAAAATCTATAAAAAAAATTAAGTAATGGTAAAAGAACACCTTAGAAAACTATAGAATTCATGTTTTCGAATAACACGCAGGAATCCTCCGTGTCCGTGTTCTGAGGTGGATCTATAACATCATGGTGTCCAAATATTGTGTTTTTGGGCTCATGATTGGATTCACGATGTTGAACTTGTACCTAATAAAAAGTCATTGGCATAATGGAACTCTCCCGTCGACGATGCCGGCGCCGGTATCGGCTGCTTCTGTGAATCCAGTCCTCGTGAGGTCAAAATCAGGGGATAAAGTGAGGAAAAATAAACTAATACTTCTCTGGACGGGGAGTTGGAGTGAACGAACTAAACCCGTGAATGGATGGGACATCACAAACGAAACATTAAAGGAATGTCCATTCAAATGTGATTTTACTGACAACAAAGACTTGTTAAATTTTACTGACGCCTTAGTATACCACGGTGTGAATTTTGCTGGAAATGATGGGTAAGGTTTAATGATGATATAATATTGACAGGAACTCTTTTGAAATGTAAAAACAGATCGGGGTAAAATGTGAGCAGGATTTTCTACGTTCAACGGTTCGACCGTCCTCTCCTAATCACACAAAAAGATTTCGTCGGTAAAATTAATGTCAGATTTTTCATTACTTCTACTTGCCGTCGTTGCTGTAAGGCTGGTTCTGTTAGAATTTACCTGGGATGGTATTTTATGGGATCTTCTATATAATAGTGAACTTTAAAAACAGCCAATCGGCCATAAAATTTACGGCATACTCGATTTGGACAGGGCACTGGTATGCCGTAAATGACCTAAATAGAGAACCCGCATTCTGTTAATTCAGGTGGGTTTAGAGGTCAAAGACTTTCACCGCTTTCTCCATTCGGTTACATTTAGGAAGCCGGAGAAAGACCCGCGTTCGTTGAGCCCCGAGCTGTATACAGCACCAGCGGTCTGTTTGGTCATTTACGGTAATCTCTTTCGGGCTGCTTTTTGACTCGATCTGGTTTTATGGAAAATAGTTTCATCTAAATTAATATCAGTTATGATACAATTTATTGGATCGTATTATTCTTAATTACTTCTTTGCCCAGCAAGTTACCAACTCTACCTGCTAGGACGAAAGAGACATGGGATCAAATATGGACTTTTCATCGAATAGAATCACCGGACTATTTCGTACATGACATGTCAAAAATACTCAACAACAAGTTCAATTGGACGTCAACGTATCGTATAGACTCGGATGTGCCTTATGTATATGGACGGTTTTATAAAAGTTTTGAACCTGACCTTTCGATTCCTACAGAAGATTCCATAAGGTTTGTGAAATCAATATAAAGTTATCTGCCAATAATAAGTCGAAAGCCTCAAGGCGGCTCTGGTCTCCAAATAATTAGTGCCGGACAACTACGTCGATTTAAAAATGAAACACACTCTGGGCTTGATATCTATCCTGAGTTGTCAGATAGAATTCAGATATCACACATTGTCTGTTAAGTGATGGCTTGCCGTCTATTTCTGAGATTCTATGACGCAGAAATTCACTTCATTCTGACTAAGGCTCGGAGCAGATAAGATAATCGCCTATCTGATCTGATATCTTATCTTCTCTGACATATGTCAGATCACATATCATCCTATCTGATCTGATTTTTTTAAAAGTGTTGTTCCCACCACCACCCGTGCAGAAAGGTTAAATAATAAAATAAAAAGAAAGATCTGATTGTTTCAAATCAGATCAGATATCTGACGGATATCTGGTACTTATCAGATGAAATGTTCAATCCGAATCCGATCGGATATCTGATTATCCGAAAATATCAGACCAGATAAACAAAAATATCTGATCCGAAAATATCAGATCAGATAAAAAAAATCTTATCCGTATCTGATCTGATCTGATACCTTATCCGAATTATCTGATCTGATCCGAGCCTTAATTCTGACGAATGCACTTTCCTGACACTAAACCCAATGTCTTATTGGTACAGTGGTGCCCGACTTTCATGCTCCATTAGAGCACTTTACTGATTTTTTTTTTGATTTAATGTAAATAGGAAGTCATACCACTTGTACCCTGTATACCGTATTTGCTCGAATAGAACCCTCTCTCTATTAGAACCCCGTTCTCCAATACAACATGGGCATTTTCTCTACTTTCTCCATGCACCCTTATGGAGAAAGTGGAGAAATCGAGTGACCCGGCCGGAGACTGATTTTTTTTTAATACAACCCCCGGGTTTAATAGAGCAAATACAGTAGGCCAAATTCCACCGAAACCCCCTTGGTCTTTGTTCGAATAAGCGTACAGCCTGGACATTATTAGAAGTTAATATGGCATTTCGAATTTAATTTAACTTAATTCGATTATGAAATGAACCACTAACAATATTTTTGTTTATTGCAGTAACAAAAGCCTTGTCGGATGGATGAATTCTCACTGCAAAACAAAGAGTTATCGTGAAGTTCTTGTCGACAAATTGAAGAAATTGATACCAGTGGACATTTTTGGAAGATGCGCTCCCTCCGGCCATTTGAATTGCACTCGACCTGATTGCTACAAAAATTTCTCAAAAAAGTACAAGTTTTGGCTATCGTTTGAGAATTCATTGTGCCAGGATTACGTGACTGAAAAATTCTACACTCCATTACTGGTTGGGATGGTGCCAGTTTTGTACGCTCATGAAAGTGTGACTCGAATAATTCCTAATGGTTCTTATATTAATGTAGCGGATTTCTCAACTACCAAAGATTTAGCGAATTATTTGAAATTCCTTGATGAGAATCCCAAAGAATATTTAAAGTATTTTGAATGGAGAAAATATTTAAGGGTTAGTCGAGACAACCAGTACTGGTGCGCCTTTTGTACAAAATTATATAGTCATAGCGTTACAATACGAAAATCTTATCCGAGTATTCATGAGTGGTATTATCATAATTCAACTGGTGCTTCACAATGTGATGATCCTTCTGGGCCGCTCTTTGATTGAGGGCTTGCTGTTAATTACTGTTTTAAATTAATTTATTATCAATTTACTATGTCAATTATTCGAAAAGGACCAAAGCAGTGCGTCAACGCATGTCATAATTTTCAAGGTGCTAATATTATATTCTAATGTTTCATACTTTTGATCGGCATTATCATTCCTGTATTTTCTTGAGCATATTAGAGCCGTCGCGTCAGTTTTACCTCAAAAATGAAAGTCGTAATTTTAATCAAAAATAATCAGAAACGGCTGCCGCATATGCCAAACAGATCAACTGCACCTCAGAATATCGTTAAATTGTCATGTTGTAACATCTAGTGAGAATACTATTTTCAGACTGTAAAATTATTTAGTGGTAGGACCAAAAATTCGTTCGTTCCTGTTACAATTGCTTTAAATTCAAAATATCAATAATTGTTGCTGGCCAGGCTAGTGTATCGGTGACGGATATTCGAAACTCACAAGTAGCCTGTAACCGACACCTACTATTCCTATTCCTTTCTTATTGAATACTTTTGTAAGGAATCAACACATTTGAGTCATCAATACCTTATTAGAAACAGATCACCTGAAAAATCCAATTCAGTGGTACTTTACACCTAAATTCCTATTCCACCGAATCTTTACCACGGCAATGAGTGAAAATGTCATTACTTCATTAAAGTTGGAAGTTTATCTTTATTATGAAAAATTTGGAATATTAAACTTTCTAAAATAAGTAAATGAGCCGGCATTACGTCACATATTCTTCAAAAATGTTATTATACAATAATTTATGTTAACTCTTAACATAATGGATATTGATGTAAATGTAAAATTAATCGGTATGTCGAAAAGGAAAAGAAGTTCTACAGGTCATCTTCAAATTGTAAAATTATATTTGATAATAGAATGTTAACAATATGATTCCGATGCCTCCGTATTACATAAGTGAAAAGTGGGATTTGTTTTCCCCACGAATTCGGTAGGCCAACCTCATATCTTTCTCCATCAATGTCTTACGTTTAGCGTGAGCTGCTAACAAATTAGAGTCCTCAAAAAAACCACATATAAAGGCTTCAGCTGATGCTTGAAGTGCCATCAAGGCTCCTCCTGTGTAACGAAAATCCCTCGTCGAAAGTCCTTGTGTAATTTCACGACACACACGCTGAAATGTCACTTTCGGGATGAGATTAAACTGTGTGGACTGTAAATATTTAATCTCACGAAGTACACCACTTTGTGGTCGGTAAAGACTTCCCTTCTTACGTCCAACTGCACCCTTGACAGTTTTCTGCGAAAGACAATAAAGTTACTCAAACTTGGAACATGAATATTGTTAACCTTCCCCCCATCCGAGAAGCTAAATTGTGGATAGACCGGGTAGGGGAGGGGTGGAGCGACTGGAGCCCGGTTGACCAAATTACCTTCGACTTGGAAGGCGGACGAGCAGTTCGACTTTGGACGGATCTGTCAGGTGGGGATGGACTTCGCACATCTTCCTCCGGCTCGCTGATCCTCCCTCGTTGCGATGCCTGTGGGAAACACAATTAAAATAGTTATGCTCCTTTCAGCTGATTTTGGCAAGCGATTCAAAGGAATGGCTATCACGGATTTAAGCTGATAACGACAACTGATTCAGTAATTACCTGGGTTTGACTCTGAGTCACCGAAGGCTGACGGGAATTTCGAGCTTGCACGGATCTGTTAGGCGGCGATGGACTTCGCACATCTTCCTCCGCCTGCCTCTTCCTTCCTCGTTGAGACTTCTGTGGAAACGCAATTCGAATGGTTATCCTACCTTCAGCTGATTTTTCGGCAAACGATTCAAACGAATGCTGATAATGACAATTGATTCAGTAATTACCTGGGTCCGAGTCATCGAAGGCGGACGGGAACTTCCAGCTTGGGCGGAACTGTTGGGTGGGGATGGACTTCGTACAACTTCTTCCGTCTGCCTCTTCGTCCCTGGTTGAGATTTCTGTGGAAAAATTCAATTCAACAGGTTACGCTACTTTCAGTTTATTTCGGCGAACGAACATCACAGAACTAAGCTGATAAGGACGGTAGGTTCGGTAATTACCTGAGTCGTTGAAGACGGACGGGAAGTTCGAGCTTGAACGGAACTTTTGCGCGGGGATGGACTTCGTACAACCTCCTCCGTCTGCCTCTTACTCCCTCCTTGAGATTTCTGCGGAAAAGTGCAATTCAACCGGTTATGATTCCCTTAGCAGATTTCGGCGTACGAATGGCCATCATATCACAGAAAACTAAGCTGACAAGGAGAGTAGGTTCAGTAATTACCTGAGTGGCCTGAGTCGTCGAAGACGGACGCGAAGGTCCAGGTGGGGGGTTTCCGTCGGTTGGGGTTGGACTTCGCACATCTTCCTCCCGCGCGCTCATCCTCCCAACTTGAGCTGTCTGAGGAAGTGTAATTCAACCGATTATGCTACGTTCAGCTGATTCCGGCGTAAGAATGGTTATCACGTAGTTAAACTGACAATGATAATAAGTTCACTACTCTTAAT
The DNA here is from genome assembly GCA_034698945.1 of Protaphorura quadriocellata. Taxonomy (NCBI): domain Eukaryota; kingdom Metazoa; phylum Arthropoda; class Collembola; order Poduromorpha; family Onychiuridae; genus Protaphorura; species Protaphorura quadriocellata. The sequence goes on along the minus strand of JAQGCA010002803.1, from coordinate 1,238 downwards.
TACCTGAGTCATAGAAGGCGGGCGCGGAGTCCGAGGTTTCATGGTTGTGTCGCGATATGATGGACTTCTCACATCATCATCAGACGGGAAAAAATCCGTTGTTGATGGATGACCGGACCTACTTGCCTCAAAACTCGACGGTAGAAGGTCAGAATTACTAAGACTACGACTACTGTCATCATCGCTGGAGCTTGTATCAAGAAGAGCAGTACGTGCTGGTCTTGCTGGGACATTCGTCGAACCAGAGCCAGAGCCCGTCTTCTGCACCACAGTCTTGGCCGCAGGAATTATTTTTTTGGCCGCTCCCGGCTTGGGCTTGGGCGGTTTCTTTGCCATAATAGCGTCGCAGGTCTGTGAACCAAATTAAAGAAAAAATTTGACTCAGCAATATTGGTATTGTAATTTCAAAAATACGGAATATTTGGCCGCGGATCCAATATTGACAGCAATATAAACGAATCTAGTGAACCTAGACTAATATTTACTAATAACGCAGATAAGTCGACCAAACTTTAGGGTTGGTGGACTGCCCAGCGTCCGAGAAATTCCAATGCACCGAAGGGTGGATCGGTATTTCAACCGCAAGGAGGGTGGAGTGGAAAAGCCATCCCGTTGCCACCTCCACAAAGTCTTGGCCACCCGGTTTAACCGACGAGGAAGCGAGGAACTCCGTATCTACAGCTGCACGAGTGTTTCAAGACAAGCCCACAAATCGAACAAACGCTTGACGGGTATCAAAGTCAGATTTATTTTCGACGCGACGGCTTATAGGAGGAACTAAATTGAATAATATTGACAGAAGCAAAATATTTTGACACTTTCCTCTAGGAGGGGAAATGGTTGTCAAGTTATTTTGGACAGAAGTATGGCATGGGTTCGGGTCAACTGAATCATAACATTATTCCGGAATCCGGAGGTTCAATGAAATGACCATGCGGTTCGGCATTTTAAGATTTTTACGACAAGCAAAGGAAGTCACAATCACATACTTACGATTAGAGCCAGTTGCACCAGCTCCAGTTAAGCTAAACTCAGTTTAAATTGTAATCTAGTCCCACCTAATTGTTTGAATATCTCAGCAATTAAGAGCCCAGCCAATGAAATCTTGAGTTAATAGTGCACACCTCCACCGTCTTAACCGGAGTTTAATGACAGTTAAAGTAGCAAGTCCATTGCAGCATGATGGTATGGTTGGCCCATTCTGTCTCGCTGTGCTGGGGTTCGATTCCTCGAACTTG
>JAQGCA010002802.1:0-13068 GCA_034698945.1 Protaphorura quadriocellata | reverse complement strand
ATAAAATTGCCCGGTAGTTGATATTGGCGCAACCGACTCTCCGGAAGGTCATCCATTTTGATTTGGGCAAAAAAAGTTAAAGGAAAACCCTAGCCCATGGCCTAACACACATACGTATGGCCAATTGGACGAGAACTTATGAAAGCACTGCGGGAATCATATGACGGGTCAAAAGTCGGAATTCTTCCTGACCCTGGACGTGTCATCGCATTAACCACACAAATATAACCTGAAATGACAATTTTTTTTAACTGAAACCCTAATAATCCGACTCTGAATTGGTGTATCGCTAATTTTGAAAGTATTCCAACCAGCTCAATGCAGTCTCCACAATCTTGGGTCTGAGTGTCGTTCTAATTTTCATGTCCCCACCCAGAGTCAAAATTAACGCAGTTCATTCTATTAGCGATGCGTTAAAGCCATTACTTAAGAAAAATGTCGCTGAAATGTATCCAGGGGACGGTGACGAAGTTTTGACTCACCATAATGATGTGTCGTCAGAAATATCTCAAAAGAACACCGCATTCACGGCCGAATAAAAAGTTACAACCGAAAAGTAACTTACACGAAAGGGGGTAAGACATCTGAAAGCCCATCAGAAAAAATTCGATCGAATTTTTTGGATTTGAGTTGTTGAAACTGAAGTTTAAGGTCAATGGATTGACGAGTTTGGATAGCGTTTGGAAACTTCCTTCTGAGGAATCGAAAACTGTTTCCCCCATACGGGGTAGAATTGTTTAGAATTCATGGAAATGGGGTTATGCCTCGTTCGAGAGAAGGGCGGAGCTCACATTAAGCAAACAAACCAAATTTGTTGTCGCAAATTGAAATTCTAATTGAAAAAATAAAGTGTCCTTTATACATCGTGATAACCCTGTATCAATGAAATAAAATGCGTAAAATATTTAGAGCTGAGGGGTTGTGGGCAGACCGAAAGTTGAGAAAGGTAGGGAGCTAGACAGAAGAGAAAAAGAATGAACTGGTGGATAGAAGAGCGACGAGTTAAACCTAAGCAAGATCAAGAAAGAAGAGATAGGAGCTAGAAGACAGAAATAAAGTGTCGTTTCCAAACTGAAGTTTTAAAGGGCTTTTTAGAAATGCATTAATGTCAATCCCTTTCAATCCTTCGTCTGGTGTTCGTAGTTACCTAAATCTGTATGACGTAGTTGTATTTTTTATGTATACTTTAATGTCTGGTTAATCACATTCAGTGGGTTGTTCACAATTGTTTGCTTGTATCACTAGAGTGCTACCACATTGCATGCAAACATAACAAGGTATGCAGAGAATTCACATATTAAAAAAAATGCACTGAAGCTTCGATTTATTATCGTGGCTATAATATCAGACAAACTTTTATATCTTAGATTTGTATAGTTGATGAAGACCCTCTAATCTGGAAGTCATCGGAATCGTGAATCTCAAGAAAAAATTGTCATTAGGGTATATTCGCCACGAGAAATCGGTTATAATCAGTTACAAGAGATTTATTTACACCAGGTAAGCAAATATTTTGAAATTTTAACTACCAGACGTTAGATTTCCACGAACTTTACACGAAACTATTCCTTGTTCAGTGTAAAGTTCAGTTTAAAGTTAAAGTTCCCACCGCGTTAATACTTGTTTAAACTTGTTCAAATGGTAAAAGTGGAAATTTGAGGTCAGGTCTAGAAATTTAAGACTCCTGTTCATTCATATATTCAAGGTCCTAATTTCTAGTATCTCCAAAAAAAATATTGTTCACTTTATGCGTATGTCTCTTCCAATCCTTTAATCACCTTCAATTAAGTAATTACCGAATTAACATTTACATTCTTTAATTAATTCTTGCGATTAATATATAATTTATATATTTACTGAGTCTTCATCCTAAACATAGTGTTTACATGGCCGTTATTTGTGGAGTCGAACGCCAGGTGTTACCACTGGCTTAGTTGGCATGGTTTAGATTGCTTGGCAGTACCTTATTGTTCCTTTCTGGCCCTCCTCCTTAATATACTATGGTAATAATAAAATAGTAATTTTTGCACACCGCGCGGTACTAAAACGTAAATAATTCGAGTAAAAAAAGTTTTCGAAGTTGTACGCCGCGCACATTTGACTGACAATATTAGATTCTGAGTCGAATTATTTCAAAATGTGTGTCTCACTTCCAAATGCTAATGAGTTTTTGTGTAAACAAAGCGAACTTTGATTTCTGTAGAATAAACCTCAACTTCCACAATGCATACCCTCTTAATTTTAATTACGCACACAGTAATTGCCCTTCGCCTCAATATTTGATCAATCATATCATAGTATTTTTCTTGGAGATATAATTATTCGTACCCCAGATATATAGAATCTCACTCCCAATCAATATTGAATATGCCCCCTTACTTTCGCCCCTACCCATACTTCATCAGTCCTCAAAAAAATTAGTTTTACTCCAAAAATACTAATCCGCCTCTAACTCGAATTGATGAACTATGAATTGGCTTATGGGCATTAGCCAAGACAGATCATCATTGCAGATTTAGAGATCTGATTATCTGATGAAGAATTCGGAGCAGGCAAAATATTTTGACTCAAGCAATGGATTAGCGTTGTTGAATAGTAAAATTTTCATCACTCCGCGGGCACTTCTTAGGAAGCATCCTCCGAATTTAGCAACATATTGCGTCATAAATAATTAGTTTTATTGCTAAAAGTCGTTTTAATTCACTTTTCGTGTTTTATAACTGAGATATTAACACCTTCTGTGTAACTAGTTTCCAGTTCGTGAATTTAACATGTGGAAATAAATTTATAGTTGGAGGCGTTTAATTTTCCATTATCGAGGACTTCATTTTCACAGATTTCAACCCTATTCGGTTTTGCTTGTGAAATGTATCAAGGAACTTTACAGTCACTAGAGCCAAATCTACATGTACATGGTGGGTCGTAAACACTACAACCTTTCCCACCTTTTAAATCTGATCCATGTTGCACTTAAAAACTTAAAGACAACTTAAAAATGAGTACAGGATTTCACTGGGAAATTAATTTCGCTACTGATAACTAAAGTTGTACTTATCGTCCTTTAGGGCACATGAAGTTTACTGAAGAAAAAAATCAACTCGCGAGAGATAAGATTTTACAACAAACATTGAGAATTTATACACGTCGTAAAGCGAATTTGACTCATCATTTACACAGAGTCCTCCGTAGAATCCGTATACCTCACACTTTCCTCATTTAAGTCGAATAAGTTGGCAAAAGTTATCGCAAAATTAATGTGGCTCCATCATTTAGGTACACGCTGTATTTTCGCCATAATTCATCGTATAGTCTTAAAAAAGTTTAAAGAGTGTTATTAAGAATTCATGAGCGCTGAATATAAATAACGTTTAACATTAATTCTGAAAATAATTCCAATAAGATTCAACTTAAATATAGTTTTACTTGTTGGGAAAATTGTAATGTACTCCGATTCGAATTGGACATTTCAAATTAAATATACAATTGTATGACGAGTTAACTGTTTCCGGTACGAAAACGCTCATGGCTGTCTGCTTGGACATTCTGGAGGGATTAATAATATAAAATGTACACACCCTCATTAGTCTAATCTCATTTCTGAATTTTCTTTTCTAGAAATGCGTTTGCATGTTCTGCAAAAATTAGCATCTAAGTATATCAGTACTGACAATATGCATTTATTATAACACCCGAACACACGATATAGCAATGTGCCACTGAACTGCCACTCGAGAAATTTATAATATTCACAATAAAGATCAAAATTCGAAGCAATGTTTAGGCAAGGTGTTCATTTCCTCCAGATGTTAGAGGCAAGACGCAACACCAGAAGCAGATGTATGTCATCGTGAAAGTACGAATGTACATATTCGAGCTGAATATCTTGAACGAAATGTGTGATTAATTCATGAGTTAGCTGTTTTGTAATTACGAAATAGTTTATGACTGTCTTTTGGGACATTTTTCAGGTGCTAAGATTTTAAAATATACGCACCTCATCATGTTTCGGTTCTCAGTGAAAAACACACAATGGCAGTATCTTTCGTCTGTCAAATATTGTATATAGTAAAAAGTGATAAACTGTAAATATGTCGATACAAAAATCCGACCACCCCAGGCAAGATGCGATTTCTGCACATTTTAAAATTTTTAGTCAGTAATCTAGTATTTGTACAAAGAAATACACATTAATATGTAGACTAGACCCCACAATCTCTGAACTTAACACATTGTGATTTTGATTTTGATTCCGCTCAATATGATTTATTTTCACAAAATTAAATTAAAGTGCGAGAAGCATGTTGAAGAGAGTAATAATTCACAAGAACATGTAAAAAATAAATTTGTTCGAAACATTCATCGTATTGCTCCGCTATATATATATGCAATTTTTGAAGTTAACCGAAATATACTTTATCAACTTAGCGATTCCGGGGATCACAATCTCTTAACTTATTTTTAATTTTTAATATTAATTCGGCTTAATATGTTTCTTTGTAGTAAAATAACTTAACGAATAAGTAGGTAGGTTGTGCGATCATCTATTACAGATACTTGGAAAAGAGTATTGAACTGCTTATCGACTTCAAGAAATCCTGATTTGAGTTTTAAACTGAACGTTGCCGATACTTCAACGACAATCAGCAAGTCTGAATGACCCTGACAAAGCAATTTTGATTATATTATTGATAACTGCTTTTAGTGAGTAACATAATACACATACAAACAAATGTACATATACAGGGTGTCCACGAAAAAGCGCATAGTTGTTTGATGATATTTTGACGTAGTTACCGGAAATTGTGTTATGGCCAGGTTGGAATTATGGATAAATTATACGAATTCATTTTATTTAAAGTAAATCACACGCTGATTCCATTAACTTAGCGGACATTAGTATTACGGACATGCCCCACTCTCCCAATGATTTTTATTTTGATAGTTTACTTGATAAAGTAAATTCTTAGAATTTATTCATAATTCCAACTTGACCGTAACATAGTTTCTTGTAACTAAGCCAAAATATCACCAAAGAACTATGCGCTTTTTCCTGGGCACCCTGTATATGTCCACAATAAAATTCTGTTGATAGTTACGTACACTTCCCTGAAAATAGAATAACATTAGATTCTAGATATACTTATTTGAGAAATGTACATCTCACCTAATGTTGCATAATCAGTTTGATTATAAGGCAGTGAACCTTAATTTCTTTACAATGAATCTCAATCTCGATAATTCATGTTTTAATTGTGATGACAATAATAAATTTGTAATTTAAATACCCATTAGGTCTGGGGATGGTACCTCTAGTGATAGGAAAAAGGTGAAGGCTAAATACCTATCTAAAACAATGTATACGTTAGCGCAAGTCTCAAGGATCCGTCTCCTAATCCCCTCAACGTTAAACAGCAGGTGTCAATGCCAAACCATACCATTATCCTAGAATGTCCAAGTCAAATTTTAATTCAAATTCATCTACTACTCATTTACAGTTTACAGAGCTGGTAAATATGAAACTTCATTGTTTGCTAAAAGTGTGATTGCTAAATACTAATCCATAGGTGACGGTTCTTGCTTTATTATTTGAACTGCTTTATGCTGGTGGTGTCCGAATTGAGGAATTCTCCATTAATTTGCCGATCACTAAATAAAATTGTTGGTCAATTATACAAATCACTTATATAGGTATCGTTCGTTTGAATCAGTGGTGTCGGCGGGTTGCCAAACTACTGGTTGGCTCATACGATTAATCCAAAATACATCCGAACAATCCTCTTCAAATGTATGTGTCTCACTTTCTCCGGATTAGTATTTTAAATTCATTTGTGTAAATCTATTTCTTTTCTTTGTTTGATAATAATTCTGTTTTAATAAATTAATCTAGCTCTTCAGCTTCAATTTGCGTCTAACCACTTTTGAATTGACCAAGCAGATCAGAAGTTCTAGCAAAACTAAGTTGAAGAACATCATTCCGGAACACCCTGTATAGTTAGCTTAGTTTTCGAGACGATTTTAGATTTTTGAGACTTTTACAAATAATATCCAGAAACGAAATTCAATTAAACTCGTTTTTATTTCCGAAATAATAATACGAATCACAGGTCAAGTCAGAATACGATGAAGTAAGCTAATGTGCGTACGCATCCTCTTCAGCCTGGTCTTTTAAAGATCCAATTTGAACTTGATTAGAAGTCGATTAGAAGAAAAGTTTTCGCACTGTTATACTTACTTTGCACTACAAATTCTTAATCCCAATACATGTGCAATTTTCATATTAATTTTCTAGATATACAAATATTTGCAATCAATATATTTGCGCCATCATTTATTTTAGTGATGATTTATCAATTTTATATTGCGTTAACTAAAAAACCCTTCTATATTTTTGCGTTCTTAGAACAAGTAAAACAAACAATTAAGAACCTGTGTTTAATATGCCGGGTTCGAATACTTAGAATTTCATGTGACTAGAAGGAGTCCGAAACTACTACATATTTTAATAATTTTAATTCTACTTTATATTGTAAGTCATATCCATATCAGTCACTTTTTCCGTGAGGAAGCCAAAATTCTATGCGAGTCAAAAATTAGTTAAAAATACAGACCATCATCACAAAAGTAATTACTTTCCTAAAAAGTCACGAATTAAAAACACACATTCTCTGCAAGTAACGCGGTCCGCCGTTATCGATGTATGATTCCGCTCTGCGATGGTTCTGGGGAATGTGCTTCTAATGGTAATAATAATTAATGAAATGAACGTTGACCCTAATTGTTCTCTAAATTCGTGCAAAAAGAAAGTGACTCAAAGGGTATTATCTAAGTGTGACCGAGTGTAATGGTCGTAACTGGAATTATGGTGTTAATGATTGGATTGGATTGGATTGTATATTGTATTCTTGAATCTTGATATTACTGTCTTTGTGTTTCAACTAACTCACATTGGAACTACTCCGAGGGGAAATGTGTTACGCTAAATAAATAAATAAATGAATAAATGGTAGGAAACAACTGAGGGAGTAAAACTACTGTAAGACGTTGTCGGTTAGTGCAACTCCCGAAGAACTCTACCCGGAAAAGTTAAGCCAAACTATCCGGAAAGTTCCAATTCATATTTGGTGCACAATTATTTTCTCGTTTACCTATATTAAGTGGAGGTTGTATCCCGATGTACATATCAGTCCTTTAGGCTTTAGTAGTTATTTGTTTAAATATGGCGGCGTCAATAGTAGAAGGTGATATTTCTTTTCAGTCATTATATATAAATGTGCGATAAATGTTCTATTAACCCTGACGTTGTTGATTTGAATAAAATAAAAATTTATTCATATTTGTGTGCAAGTTCTTATTCAACCGATTTAGATTTCACAGCACTGGTAATTGATTTCTTGTTCTAAAAGAGTCATTTCTCCATATTACATGCTTGTTTCATAGCTTGAACTGCCTAAGTTGTGGGGACTTAAGAATTCGCCGATAACAAAATAAAATTGTAATAGTGCATGTGAATAAGGTTTTATCATTTCGTTGGATAAAGTCCGTGCTTCCTCATCCTGGGAAGGGACTTTTATCGTCAGAAATGAAGTAACGAAGAATTATCTACATTTTGACAATGTTAACATTGTCAAGTAGTTTTCTCACAAATAAGTAATTCAGAATCCTAAAATTTCCGCCCGTCTGGGGAGTAATTTTTTCCATTTTTCGTTGGTCCTATTTTATTCCCCAAAGAATTCTCTACATTTCATACACTAGTCTAATTGGGTACTCCCACTCAGGAGTTCTCTCACAGATAGATACGTAAGAACAGACGCACAGACATCCGCACTCACGGCAAGTATTGTGCAGTACTCTGCTGATATTGGCATCTGAGGTGACCCAACAAAAACCGCCCATAGTCATTGCTCATAACAAATTGTCTATTCAAGTGAGAATTCACTCCGCGTTCAAACCAAATGAATGTAAAATTTCGAAGAGTGCGGTTGTTGTAACTTGCAATAGTATTTGACAAACTGTTATATTTTTAAACGAATTGTTGCCGCTCTGATACGTTAGTTCCAGATTTTGTATGTATGTGACGTTAAGAATAGATCGGGACATTATATAATTATTTATTTAGACGTGAAATCGGTGGACTCAGTACAGAACCTAACTTTTAGATAAGGATACAGTTACCTAAGAAAAAACTTTAATTATAATAAAATTGAAATAAGTTACCTAAGGAAGAATTATACATTTGTTACTATTCTGAATCCACATACAATAACGACTGCCAACACACTTCCATATTCGACGTCCTGTGGCAATCTGAAAAGTAGATTCCCATAGTTAATGAGTTATTTCTAGTACCTAATCCCTAATCGACTTCAGCGATTGTACCGTAGTGTTTTCCACTTCACTAAAACATTTCAACTCTAGTTCTCAGGACATACTTGTAGCACTATATTGACGATTGTAACCAAATATTTTTTGACGTGCATAATTATAAGCTACTTTCGCTCTAAGTATACATAGTTTGCTCATTGTATTTGCATTAGACATTAAAAATTTTACGAAATGAATTGCCAGCTGGCTATGCATTTCGTAAAGTATTTTATCGCGGAATGTGGATTTGGTATGGCAAGTTACGGAGTTATCAGAGTTGACGAAATCAAGGGCGAACGACCCCCAACACAATGTTTCTATCTTGCTTCCGTTCGTTATATTTATTTCTGGCGAACATAGTGAAATATTTGAATCATATATTTTTGGTCGGTTGACCTCGTCTGATCTGTTTGGGGACACATTACTGTGACAGACGGGAAGCTTTTAATTTTCGCTAACCAAAGCAAAAGAATATTTCGTTTTCAAATTTGAGGAATTCGCGACCTCGGATTCCAAATTTTCTTCTGTGCATAATTTGCATTATTTTTTTATAAGAAAATCTCGGACTTATTTGTGCTATACATTTCACTGACAATGGAATGCATAGTTTAGATTCGGGGCAGAATTATTCGGATACTATACATTTTACTATCTTCTGTTACGTTTAGTTACTGTCGGCAGTAACCGGAAGTAAAAATTATGAACTCTTGTACGATAAGAAGTGTATATACAGGGTGTCCCCAAATGATGTCTCCACTTATCCGATTTGTCCGGGACATGGCTTAAAATAAAGCCAATGAACCTGAGGTATGTTCAAAGATGTGCACTTTTGTTATTCTGAACCAATGGCCATCCTGTGACTGTTTAAATGGGTTGTTCACTTTTTTAACATAGCATAACATTTGTATTAAACATAATTATTTTATTTATTTATTTATTTATTCATCGTAACACAAAATCCCAAAGGGTCCTTACAATGTGACTTGGCAGTAATTTCTCGACCTTACTCCCTCTCTATTACTAAGGGTACCTCCCTTATGTTGTATTTGAAGCAACTTAATATCTGCGAGAAGAGTGTTCCGGATTGCGTGAGAATTCCTTGCATTAAATGCTATGAATATTTTTCTTCCTTCAAAATAAGAACATGTTTGCCCGTTGGATCGAACCCATATTCAGATAAAGTAGTACAAACTAACCTTCTACATCCATTTTGAGTATTTCCAAAAAATTACGATCACGACTGCCCATTTCCGATCTGTGTTCATATATTTCTTGAATTCTTCGTCCCAATCCCAATTCTTGATTGTGATCTCGATCTGATTTATGAACTCAACTACTAAATGTAAGACTCCGGAACCCAGAACTACTAATTTAATCAATTTTTAATATTATATTAATAAATAAAAATAAATTTATGCATAAACAATTGAAAATATGTGCAATGTCTTTGAGTACCGGATTTCCTCTAAAAGAGGCCAGACTCTAATAGAAGCCGGTAGAGGCCGGGTACTTTCACCATTATGCTTATGGAGAAAGTCGGAGAAAGTAATGCCCTTTGACCTCAATTTTGTAAATACGAGCCCGCGCTTGTATTACAGGAAATTCTATTATAATGTACCAATGAACCCCCGCTTGGAAAATTCACAATATTCACAATAAAGATTCGCACAATATAGCAGTTTGCGTTTTCCATTCTGTATGCAAGCACTAAGATGCGAATGTCAAGGAGCAATTGTCAGTAGTGTAACCGGTACAAAACACGGTGCGATTAATTAACAGCAGGTATTTTTTTTCGAATTTTAACCAGTGATGCATTAAGTAAAATAAAGACTTTTAGGACAGCTCTCACATCTCCGCAAAATTGTTGTTCCGTATTGCGTGGTATGACGTAGCACATTAGTTCTGAACAATTCGATGAAGTATATCCTTTTGACTTAGAGTTACATACTACCGCATTGCAGAGGTTTAACATCTGATATATCTAAAATTGAGTACCTCGGCGTCATGTCGAGTTATTGTAATTCATATTACAATATATAATTATATTCATATTGTTATTGTATTGTTATTGTTGTTCGTATTAACGTCCTAATGAGACGCGTGATTATGTTGTTAGCGATTTCCAAACCAATTTAAAATGGTTCAAAAACTATGTTTGATGTTTGTGATATTGCTTGACATTAAAAGAAATATCCATGACAGTGACAAATTATAAATGTTACGCAGGTTAAATAGACTCCGTCTAATGTGTGTTTTTTTAAATATGTTGAAATTCACTAATTGAATTTAAGGTTTCCACTTTATTTAAAAGTCTGATTTCTTCCTATTACTTTCTAACTCATAGATCTTGTCATAATAATTTGAACTTCCTTTGTAATGGTGGCACCCTAATTAAGAATTTGTCGATTATGTACATAATAAAATTGTTAGTCAGTTAAACAGTTTGTACTCACAGGTATTAGCTAAGTATGAAGGAAGACAGAAGATTATAGGAATCTTTACTACCCAAGAATAATAAAGTTCCAATAAAATTCCTACAAACTCCTTAAGCGAACAAAGGAGATTTAGCATTTGTCATGGAAAAGTCAGTACAATTCCCAAAGAATTGAATCCGGACATATTCAAACAAGTTCTTATTGATATGAACTGCCAAAGTGTTTGTGACGTACGAATTTGGAACTCATGCTCCGCTAATTTGCCGTTTAACAAATAAAATTGTCGGTTAATTGAATAATTTATATTTACAGGTTCATTCATTTTCTCATGATATGATATATATGACATACCCATGTATATGAGTGAATAAATACGATGTGGATCACTACTATTATAACCCAACCGCCACTAATATCGCAAATTAGAGACCAAAAGTTAAATGTGATATATACAGGTGGTGTTTCTGAAATATGCACACCCCTTTTGAAATTAAATATCGTCCAAACAGTTCAATGGAATTGAGTTCTGTTTCTTCTAAAATTGGCTTTGATATCTTGAAGGAGGGTCGCCATAGTCCTGAAATTTGTAGGACAATTTTTAGTGACATTTTTTTGAACATTACAGCTTACGACAGTATTTTTCCCGATTTTGGGGATTGACGGGACAACAACTGTTGATTTTTAACAATTCCAGTGAATTGGAGTGGTGGTCAGATCAGTGTTTCATACAATGTTTTGCCACTACATTCGATTACGCAACAAAAATTTAGAAAGAGATGAGTGCGAGTACCTGATGCGGCAGGTCATTGACCTTGCTGCCAACTCTCACGTATTTGTTCGTTGTTGAATTTTTGTTCCGCAATCGAATGTAGTGACAAAACTTTGTGCGAAACACTGATTCTAACCACCTCTCCAGTTCACTGGAATTGTTGAAAATCAACAGTGGTTGTCATGTCAATCCCACAAAATTGTGGAAAATACTGCCGTAAGCTGTAATGTTAAAAAAATTGAAAAAAAAAATAATTTGAAATTTTTGAAAAAATGTCACTAAAAATTGTCCTACGGATTTCATGACCATGGCGGCCCTTCTTCTAGATATCGAAGTCAATTTTAAAAGAAACAGAACTCAAATCCATTGGACCGTTTGGACGATATTTAATTTCGAAATGGGGGTACATATTTCAGAAACACCCTGTACATTTCCTTGCGACAATAATTTGGTTATTATATGTCGCCTTATAATTTGGGACTAACCTGAGAGGATTGGGCTACATCTTGCATTTTTACCTATAAATTATACACTGCGTCAAATAGTTTAATCGATGCTCAGACTACTAGATTGACTCCTCCTTAGAATTGTTATCAAATGTGTGTCTCACGTATTACAAAGATTCAGATATACTGTACCTTGATGCATTTATCATATCATAATAATGTTACTATTTTGGATGAGTCAGCCGCAGCTAAGTGATAATCAATCAGTTCTTGCAAAATTATTCGAGAAAGTGGTATACGGCAAAGTATGTAATTTTTTGAAACCGAGAAACTTCTTCTGTAATTTTCAGTTCAGCCATTCTACAGCAGGTTTATAGTGCAATCGACTCGGGTAAAATTACTATTATTGTTACATTAGATTTACGAAAGGCGTTCCCTTCTGTATGTAGACAGGTTTTGTTAGCTAAGCTAAAGGCGGCTGGGGTCAATCCTGGATGGTTTTGTGATTACTTAAGTGAAAGAAAGCAACAGGTTAGAGATAATCTTGGCAATCTATCTAGTATTTCAGATGATGTATGGGGTGTCCCTCAAGGGAGCGTCATGGGCCCTTTGTTATTTTCGATTTTTATTAACTCACTGCCAGAAATTCCCAAATGGTGTAGATTACTGCGCAGATGATACTTCCGTGTTGCTTAGCTGCTTTCCGCATGAAATTGAGTCTGACATAAATGATTGTATAGAATGGTTAAGCAAAAATATTTTAGAACTTAATGATACGAAATGTGATATAATTGTTATGGGTTCCACAGTTATTGTTAATAGTAGTGGTACTATTCGAATTAAAGTGATACATCTTGACACAGCCTAAAAGCTGTATCAAGATCGTCGGTTGCAATCTATGTGGACAACGCTTCAACGTTTAAATATCACATTGCTAATATGATTCGTAGTTATGCTAAAATGTCTCCATTATTAAGTCATGCGACGTAATATACGGAGTAAATGACTTATTGCGGATGCCCAGTCTGTCCGTCCGTCTGTCCGTTCCAATGAAAGA
>JAQGCA010002801.1:0-13069 GCA_034698945.1 Protaphorura quadriocellata | reverse complement strand
TTGAAATCTTGGAGACTCAAATTCTGATCAATTATATCGGTTTTTATTTGTGTGAAGGCTTTGACCCTACCTAGTAGGGAAATGGTCAAATTATCTTGATTGTAACAGTAGTTGGGGCGATAACGACAGCTCTACTACTAAAGCATATTTTAATTACAACTAGTATTGTAGATCTTATTTCTTATAATTTAAAATTGGGACATATTGCTTGTTCTTAATGTTCCTTCCCTCTCAAAGTTGACAACATTTCATTTGCCTACTTCTTGCATGCATAGATTTCTCTGTGTTTTATAGGGCGGTTCATAACTAATTTATCGACTGGGTCTTTGTGCTCACGTCACAAGTTCGAAAATGTCGTCAAGATAAAGTATAGTACATGTAGAAACAAGACAAGCTATCCGAACGCGTATCTCTGAACCCAGAGTTTGCAGAACTATCTTGGAAAATATTCCTTGTACGATGAAGGTGAGCGGCTCAAGTATGCTCTCCGTTTGACCATAAACGAACTGAGGCCATCAGGGTAACACCCATTATATTCTACATAGATGTTTGTGGAAAGCAAACCACCCATGGCTCTGGTTTGTTCCACCGAATAACCGACTTCTTGGTTTCGAAACCGTCCCGCCTTTAGAATATTTATAGCTTGAAGTAAAAAATTATCAAAATCAACAAATATGTTTGTTTATAATAATTTGTAAGTGTGGAAGCTGTTAGTCGTAAGAGATCTCCTAAGATCGTAAATGTAGACAAAAGGATACAATACAATAAATTTCTTTACTAATTTAATAGAAATGCATACTCATCAAAAGTCCTACACGTTCATTTCACCTTTTAAATTATTTCAGATTATTTTAACACTGCAGACGAAGAAGTGCGTTCCAAAATTGCACGTACAGTGTTTTTATTCCTGAATATGTTATGAGTGAAACTCTACAGTATGAATTATTGTAACCCTAATTATGGAGCTTTGTACCAACTAAGAAGAATTGATGATTCCTAGCCCGGTGATCAAATAACTTGAACGTATAAAGTCATGTTTAAACATTAATGACATTAAATGCGACCGGAAGCAAAAAGGAATTTCAATAAAGTACAATTAAGGAACCTTTGCCATAAGGGAAGGCGAAGGTGGAGTTCGGCTCAAATTATGACATGTTGGGCCCCAAGTGACCCATGACAACTTTTACATCGGTGAAACTGGGGGCATCCCTCTATGTGAACCAGAATGTCAGCAAAGGACATGGTGCCAGATGACATAGGTCAATTGCGAAGTAATTCGAACCGTGTGAGATGAAGGAGAGACAGCGCACTGCGTTTCAATTTTCTGTGGTGACCCTTACCAAGTCGAGGCTGGGGGGTCAGCAAAGTTAATTCGAGTAGTCAGCAATTCTGAGAATTTAGATTTGAGAATTTAATCATTACAGTCTCTCTAAGTAATATCTATAGTTTCTCCTGCTCGTTCCCCAGCACGTCTGTAGAGCAAAGCTAAAATGTTTATACGCCACCCTTTGCTTGCCCCGCTCCAGTCATTGTGTAGATTCGATACAATACGCACTTTAATTGAAATCAATGCAGCTATCGTGGAAGCCTATCGCCGAATCCAACACAACAAGGTGCTTCTACTCTACCTCTTTCTTCGTAATTATAAGTTATTCAAATTGTGTAAATTTCTATATCTTCTCTTTTTCGCGTCTCAAAAATTTCTACGTTCGTCGTCTCAAGAATCTCTACGTTTCTCTTATTCGTCGGCCCAAGGTGACATGTAATTGGGATCAACGTGATTTTATTATCGTGTTATATTTCGTTGTCACTTGAATAAACCATTGAATTGAATTGAATTGGTGCTGGCAACACCTTGAGTGAATCACAACGCAAAAATTTACTAATGTAGTTATTCCTTAATCCTTATACTACGTGGTGTCCCAAATGAATATTAACACTTTCAAAAATTCATAATTTAAAAAGTATGGGTCAGATTTTCGAAAAAAATATTTTAATGAAATTTCAAACGAACTTGTTTTTTCTAACAACTTTTAGATTTTACCATTTGCGAAGGGTATTCTAGATATAACGGCCTCTCTTAATTTTGCACTCCGGGAGCCTAACATCGTTACTTATTAGCATACGAAATTTCGAGGGTTTTAAACTTTCAAGCCTATCCTGGATTTATAAAATTGTCAAAAATAATTTTCAAACTGAATTGAGCAGATTATTTGAAATTCGAGTAGGTACACGAGGTGGAGAGTGTTAGTAATTTCAAAAAATTACACCAAACTATATGTATTTCCTGTTCATTTTTAATTAATTTTCAAGTACCGTATTAAAATCATAATTTAAAAACAAAACTAAGGTAATTCTCGAAATTGACGTTCGGGCGCTATAATGTTTCGCAATTTAGAACTGCAGAAAAGGATATGTATCTACTCACACGAACCGTTAAAACGACAATAAGGAAGTGTTGATTTTGAAACCCCTATTTCCAATACACTATTTGTGAGCTCAATCGATCCATTCAGGGTTAAACTCAACCCTCAAAAGAATTAATTAATGAATTAAAAAGCGACTCAAAATGGCGAAAAGAAATTACGACATATCGAAGTTGTGAGACTTCCATTCTTCCTTCACTAATTTGAGTGGCCATTGGTACTCGTCTATTTCCTCGCGTAATTAATAGACCGTAGTTTTGTAAATAGGCAATCGATATAAGTAACGTATAAGTACCGTTTACAACCGTTATAAGAGTTCAAAACTGCCTAAACTGTTTTCAGATGCTAGTAAGTCGACATAAGTATTTAAATCAGAATGAACTCAAAGCCTGCAGTACACGAATCCAAGTATCTGCCATGTGAGAATCAATTATAGGCAAATATAAAATAAACTAAAATTATTTTAAAAAATATATAAATTCCCTTTGTTTTTGATTTTAATTTGAAATACCTTCACTATAAGTTAATTTCATAAATACAAATTTGTTATAATTGATGGTCTGGCTGTTGTCAGCCACAGTAACTTACCATAATATTATTAGTACCAGGAGTACTTTTCAGAGGCTTACTACATGTCAGCTCTAGTCCGCAAAAGTTTCGTGACAATATTGAATAAAACCTACGCGGCGAGTGTTAATTAATGGTATACATTTTTAGACGTTGTTCACTTAGGAAGGTCTAGGAGCCTACTCGAGAGCAAGCACCTATGGTGCCATGCTGTTCTCCGCCTTATTTCTACCGACATTTTTTATTCAGCGATATTCTGCAAAAACAACTTAATATTTTCTATGTTCAGATTCAACATGCACATATGTGCTCAATTTTATCCAAAGTTTTTGACTCGTGTACCCATAGGAGTAATCATGGGACCCTCTTCACCGCATTAAAGACAAATTACGGGAACACGGAGGGTGAAATATAATGAGACTGAGGAAATGAAACATCTTAGATTTATCTCATTAAACTGCAAGTAATTTGATAACCGGTCGATGTTCTGCAGTGACTAACAGGAAAAACTACTGAACTCTGGAGTTGTCCAATACTTGAGAATGCTGTGAATTTCACCATGAACGCAAGGCCAAGAATAAACACACTCGGAACAGACGTTTCCCTTCCACCATACCACTTTGTCATTTTTAATACTCGTAGTCTCATGTAACACTCTTGTAGATTCACTGCTTTCTTCCTCCTGGATCGGGATTTTATTTTTAACCATTTGTAATTAATGAATTATTGACCGAAATGAAATGAGATCCTCGGTTACAAATGACACTCTGATTCCAAATTGTAGGGTAAAGTTTGACCGTGCTTTTTTCTTCTGTTTCGTTCATTTTCAATTCAGCATATCGACAAAGCAAGGTCACGTCGTGAATGTTTTAAAGAGTAATCAAATTATCAATTTACTTACAGATGACTGGAATGTCAATACTACGAGTGGTCCGTAATCAATTACCCACCCCGTAATATTCGGCAAAATTTGAAGGCTTAAAAAATTGCTATGGACAACATCCTTCAACTCATCCTTCACAAAATTTATACCTCACCATTCTTATGATCATGTGAACGCAGGCATGCATTGCACAATAGACCGGTGTACATTATTGCTATGAACCACCCGGTACACACGTTATGAAATCTAGTAGACCTATAATGTGCGTTACACTAAATGATTGACGTATTCAGTTTCCCAAATCGGTTTGTGATTATAAAGCCATTTACACTTCCATGTAAGTACTTTCTATCACACACTTCATAACCCATCATTTTGGGTCCAGGTAACCTTGTGGAGTTGCAGATGAATTGCTGTTACAGACAGTGATTAAGAGTACGCATTATTTTGAATTTAATTCATGAAGTGACACTGAGAATAATTTCATTGGTGTAAGAACCCGCTGGCTTTCCTCTATTTCGGGTTCCAGTAGTGAAAGACATGTTTCAGGATATGCCCTACTATGTCTGCTCTTGATATCGAACCTTCTCGTAGAGAAATAGCAAAGGACTACCTTTGCCACTAGACTGCAGGAAACAATCTTTGATGGTTTACAGACATGATGAATTCAGGATTTTCTATTTGAACAATTTGACAGCGACGTGCACTTTACAAGTATTTTGCTTCCGGAATTATTTGCTTCGCCCAGATCAGATAAAACTATGGAGTGACATATTTTTGACAAAAGGTTTAGATTTGTATTAAAAAATGATCTGGCTTATGCTATCTTTATAATAATTATTATATAATATAACAAGATGTAAATTTTTGATTTGACACTGCACCTCTAATTATTATTGAAATTTAAAAAAGAAATATTGAAATGATTGTCAAATATACTACTGTCTGTCTCAAATAAATATTCGACTATTACACAAATTCCTGTCGGTAATTCAATTCATTCAGACATATAATAATTATAGTAATTTAGTCTTTTCCCATCTAACGAGTTTTACGAATTTTTAGCTTTAACGAAGAATCAATACCGTAGTAAATCCGTAGTGCTTCGGTATGAATTACTGACTACTCAATTTTTATTACCATTTTGTACCCATACGTGGAATCTTAATTATTTATGAAGGAAGAAATGTGTGTTCCAATTCCGAAATTATTTCTCCATTATGCATGTAATGATGTCATATGTACGTATATTTAAAATAAACTCATTTTGACAAGCCAACCTGTTCGCTAGAATCTGTATCTGACACGATACAAATTTTAATAAACATGACTGCTGATTTTTCACTCAGTCCGTCGTTGCATAGAACAGGCAGGCAACCGTATTTCTCCAATCGAGTTTTCCCCTACTATTAATAACACACCCTAGTACAAATGGAAAGCAATCCAATATCCACGGAGATATTTTTCGGTGACGTTTTGGCATACCTCACTACAGATATCAATTACTTATTGCATATTTTCTTTTATTATACCTCAGAGTCATATTCAAATCCAAAGGGTATAAAAAACACAATTAATTTTTATAGCGTAGTATACAATCAAATCGCATGGATTGTAACCGGAACTTTCTGAGCCGCTATTAAATAATTTGTCGATTGGAAACCGGAACAATAATATTTAAATCAGTCCTCAGCTTTATTAGTAACTTTAGTTTAGACACATTCAAGAGCTCAACTACAATGTTATTGCGGTGATTATGCCGGAAGGGGACAAAATGAGCGTAGGATTAACTGACCGTGTAAGGTTCAAAATTTGAAAACTCTTCAAAGTTAGTAATTAGGGAAGTGTAGACAAAAATTCCAACATAACAGACAGACAACCGCCTTCACCCTGTCACTACTAGTAAATACAAATATCCCCAGTTCCTAAAGAGATGAACGTCATGACCTATTTAAAAGTTAAGTTCACAAATAAAATTGCAATAGAAAGTTTCGCTGAATATCGCTTAGTCGTATGTCAGAGACCATCATAGAGAACTTCCCGTGGGTTAAGCATATTGGCTAAGCATTTTATTTATCCGATTATAGGTACCCGTAGGAGCAGGAGATCTCGAGATGTGTCAGTGGATAAAGTTTCCAATACACTGTAATACACTCTATACCTGGGTTATCATGTGCTACCCTTGGCTAAGTCCCAAGGGCAGCCTGTGAGCAACATCGGAAAGAGATAATTTTAAACAAGTCGTCATTCTATTAAAATCATAGTAACTTACTATGATTGGACGAGTAGCAAGTTGCAAACGCGAAATAAAGTAAGGAGTCCGACCTACAGTAAATTAATTAGGTACCTAGTAGGAACAATTTTGCTTGTGGAATTGGAGTAGACAAATAAAAATAATGCCAAAATTATTGCAAAAAAAAGTGTACAAATATTATAAGGAACAAATCGTTTGGCAACGTGCATTAACTGTTCCAAAACTCCAATTTCATAAGTAACTGGAATGTAAGTATTACTTTCTCTCTAATCTTCGAGGAATCCTACGGGCAAATCACTTGAATTCTTTACGACATTAAAATAAGTAGTCAAATTTTAAACTTGTACCAATTCGAGTGACTTTTTATTTGAAGTTGTATTTCATATTCGATAAAGTAATTCTTAGAAATAGTTAGGTATATATATACTTAAAAATTCATGCCGATTTAAAAAGTTTAGAGTTGAATTGATAATTTCGATATGTGGAAGATTCATTATGGGATCTGTTGAACTTATCAGCTTAGTAATATGGTAATTAATCCGGCCCGAATATTGACAGCAGTTCAAACTGAAATTTTTGACCATAACAAAAGCAATTAAGTAATTTACAAATTCAGTTAAGGACTTCAATCACATACTCGGTACGGTTGGGACATTAGCGGTTCTTTCTCCAGTAGACGAGACTTGCAGCCGTGAAGGCAACACAGATCACGATAATGCATAGTCTGGTACAAAGTGACAAGGTTGACTCAAGAACCACTTTTTGTTTAAAAAAAATGCTTGCATAAATTAATAATCAATTTAATACTCAGAGAACCTGGGCAGCCGAAATTATCTGAACATGAAAATGAAATCATAAAATTGTCAGCGATAGAGTACCTCAATAAGTTACAAGAAATGAATAAATTGCTGATTCATGAGATTTATCATTCGTCTTGATTTTATTAACAATTTCAAAATGAAAAATAAAATGGGATTCTTTTAATTATTCGGTACATTTTTAAACATAATCGTGCCACTCAAACTGAACTTAAATTTGCGAGAATAGGAATAATTTTTAATGCATTAACTGGCATAATACTTCATCTTTGTCGAATTTATTCACGCTTCATTGGATAACCCAAATGACTGAATCGGAGGCTTTCACCACTTTCTTTTGAAGACTTTCACCACTTCCTTCAAGATTACTAGAAAAATTGTATGGAAAGAGCTGGAGAAATCAGTTTATGGTAGTTTTCTTTCTCAAAATTCCTTTCGTCATTTTTATATTTAAATTTGCTTCTTCAAAACGTATAAAGAATCTTTTACCGTAAACTCAAATCTTGACCTTACAGTCCAAACCGAAAGTTTTTGGTACAGTTCCGAACATAAGTCACCATGCACTTTCCAAGTCGGAAACTTAAAAACTTAAACATACCCAACGAAATTCATACAGAGCCAAAGTTAATTAGTGAGCGTTCGACACCAGGCCTTACTTACGATGGATGTGATGAATACGATGAAAATGATGAAATTAATTTCTGGACTATAAACTGCACTGTTTAATCGCTAATATCAGACAGTATTTGCACTTTCAGTGAGTAAGACACAATTCGTGTAACGGTCCAAGGAAACCTCCAATTTATGAACATGAAATTCCACTGACAGGAGAAATTAAATTTTCTGAGGTTCTGAATAAAATTCTAGTACGCTCCTCGAACGTAATTATTAAAATATTAGTGCATAACAACAACACATGTTGACAAGATACGAATAAACAGAGAAGATCGTAAGAATACGTACGATACGAAAAGATCGTAAGAATGCAGGACACAACACAAGAACCAGAGCTGGAGGATTGTTGAATGCGAATGGTCAGTTATTTGTGCAGTATGGACAACGGTCATACGACATCAAAACTCCCTTATATATTAATATTGATGCATTGCCTTTATGACTTTCTACGTAATAATGAGGAAGAATGAAGAGATATTGAAACTTTTTTCATCCCCTTTCGAGAATGGAGTTGGATTCGGATGTAAAATATTCTCAACGGTCCGAAATAGTAGCATGGCCCAGGTAATATGGTATAGGATCAATTAAATTATTTACCAAACTGCTGAGTCCGTGAAAGCGCAAGAATTCGTTTATTTACTCGATATTTATTTATTCGTTCCAACTGACATCTGACATTTGGGGACTTGGGATAAAACCGAATATTGTGACCGACGGTCAGACGAGTCAGATATAAAAAAAATCACCCACGAAAACCGTTCGTGTGGAAACTTCTGGTTAAGTCACGTTTAATCAAAATTTAACTCCTTCAATTAGTCCATAAATTTTTCCCCATTAATTTAACATAATTATTCTAAATTATTTGATTCCACGCTTGTTCTTACGAATCATGTGAAGTATATAAATGCGGACTTCCCCTTGCCTTGACCTGGCTCTAGTGAATGTAATACCGAAATATCGCTGTATTTTTCAATACCGAAATACCGAAATATTTTGAAGGTAATTTCGGTATTTCGGTATTTATATTTTCTACTAATTCGTAGTACTGACATCTACGTATGATCTTGCGAGGGAAGAATGGGCACGAGAATATAAAATTTGCATTTCTACGACTCTTCTCACTGAAAAGTTGAGAACATCCAGTCGTTGTGTCGTGTCCTGTCCATTAACCCTTGAATAAATAAACAGGATTGCTCCATTCCGCTGTGATACAATTTTTAATAATATCAGATGTTTTATTCTTTGTTCAAATTCTTGGAACTTTTCAATTTGGCGACTTCTTAGAAATACTACGTATTTCCTTATTTTCTTAATTTGGACTAATTTTAAATCTCTAGATCTTCGAGGTACTATAACTATAACAAATATTATTTGATTCGACATCTAAACACACGCAGATTTATCACTTACTTTACATAAAATTAATCCGTATATGTGATAGAAACGCATCCTCGTCCGGTTATTTTCACCCGGCTTTCTCTACAAGGCAAAACTCGATATTCTGCCCGATTCATCCCATCAAAAAAATTCTTGAAAAACCAAAAAACTAGAGTTAATTTAAAAATGAGTGGACGGTTGTCATATTCTAGTAGTTTATCAATGACCATATAGGCCTTACATAATCACAATTGCGGCTTCGCCCATGCCGTAGCCGTATACAGCCAAATCAACATATAGTTAATTTAATTCAAAGTCAACATCAATATAGCCACTGCGTGAAGTTTTTATTTTTTGTACACTTAAATACACTAAACTTCGTATACCGACATATGCTTCAATAACAAACATGTTTGTATTTCCACAGATGAATTAGATATAGTCAATCCATGCCCAGTTTTAATACTGTGCAGTTAGACTGAACAGAATGTAGTTGCAATTTAGCTCATACAAAAACATTACATTCGAGGATTAACTTAAATTATTGTAGGTCTTGCATTTCTTGTATTGTATGCGGATATTGCTGTGTGTGCTGTACCAGTTCAATTTTACACCAAACCAGCATAGCATATTGAATGATTTCAATCTATTCAAGTGTGAGTGAGACTACCAAAGAAAATTCGACTGGTAAAAATTAAAATTGTAGACAGACGAAGGGAAACTCTGATTCCTAATCAATCACCAGAACGTCGAACCGGTATACTTTTTTTATAATTCTGTACGCGTTGTTTATAACAGTTTCTTTGGAGAATGTATTTCAATCCCGTCCGTAAATACATAATCTCGTAATACTGTCAAAAGTGACCCGAAAGGCTTGCCAATCTGTTGAGGTGGCCCATTTACGGAATAAAGTTCCGCTGACGATTCAAAAAAAAGAACCAGTATTACTATCCCAATATTTAATATAGTTCTTATATAATAGAATTCTGGACGTAAACCAAAGCTAAGTAAATCAGCGAGGCAAATTGTGTCTGCTTATGTGATCGAACCCACTACACAGACAGATAGCCATGGTATAATGAGCTGATTAATTATTCTTATAAAACTCTTAAATACATTAATATTTATAGGATTTAATATGACATCAGATGAGAGGACTAAACGCGTGCCTAACCGAGTGGAAGACTTAACGCCAGAATGGTTCTCTGAAATCCTGGGTCAAAAAGTGGATGAACCTATTGTACGTTCATGTTTACCCCAAGTGATATCGGTGGTGGTTTTATGAGCACCTTAGTTCGTGTAAAATTTGATACAGAAGATGGTGAAGATCATCACTTAGTGTTCAAACTACTGCCAGAAGAAAACGAGCAGGTTCTTGGAGACACCCGGAATATTGTTTTGTTGGACCATTATGATCGTACAGAGATATTTATTTACAAATTATTAATGCCGGAACTAATCAAGGACAATTCCAGGTGTTGGAAAATATTTTTGTGAATATTTGCACGGGGACATTTGTGAAGGCAGTCATGATCAAAACTACAAAATTCCTTACAGTTCTGTCCTAGTGCTCAAGGACTTGAAGTTGAGACCCGAGGGGTATTCTATGGTCAACTTTGCTCAAGATTTCCAACCTTCACAATTTTCTCAAGGATTGGATTTTCTGTCAAAATTACATGCAGCATCTTTAAGTCTGGAGAAACGATTGGGAGTTTCCTTGATCAGTGCTTATCCATGGTTCCCAAAATGGTATGACCCAATTGAACTTGGAGGAAATCCCAACAATGACTCAATGCTTTACGGTTTGGTCTAAGATGGGTATCCAGATTTGTACAAATTACTGGAACTGAATCCGAGTATTACTCAAGAAACTTATAAGAATTTGAAGACAGTTGAAACAAATACAAGAAAAATAATCATGCCTTAATGAAATCAGGACGGGAATTCCCTTGTTTAATACATGGTGATTTATGGCCACGTAATGTTTTGGTCCACAAGTCCAATGGACGGGCGCCAATTAAAGCCCTTCATTGGCAAATGTCTGGATACACAGACCCGGCCTACGATGTCGGAATTTTTTTAACGTTTTGTTTGCCGCTAGAGTCAATGAATGAAAATGGGATTTTTCAAAAACTGGTTGATTACTATAAACACAATTCTGAATTGAAGAAAGAACTTGGGATTGAAAATAAACCCTCTTGGTCTGAATTTAAACAATTCTTCAAAACATATGGTCTTGCCTACGCAATTTTTTGGTGGATATGGGCTTGTCCTATTTTACGGACGAACTCGAAATTTAAACCTAAAGTTTTACCCATGCTAGAAATTTTGACTGACAAAAAAGTGCTTGATTTTGTTTTATCACTAATTTGAAGTCCATTTGTGTGCAAATGAACGAGTTTGATTCTAGTAAATAATGCTGAATGGAAATCAGCCAAATCAAACTGGGATCATAAAAAAATCAAAAAAAATCGTTAAATTAAATTCTTAATTTTAATTTTTAATATTTTTTCAATTATATCGCAGTGTACATTATTAATTCCTAAAATTGTAACGTTCCGCCACGCGACATAATAATTATATGCTTTGAAAAGCTACTTACAAAGTAGGTAGTGTTGTGAAATCTTTGTATCTTACCGTGGATAGAAATACTCGTACATACCGATTAAAAATTGTGAAGTGCCGTGTTATGATTTGCACATTATATTTTCCTGATTCTCAATGCCATTCCGAATTATTATTCCGTCTTAGTATGATTGTTTTTTTGTATAAATAAGAATAATCCGAATTAAATACAAAAGCACGGGAGGTATGCATATTGTCAATTGATCAGAGAGGCAAATATTTCTCCTTAAATTACGAGCTCTACAAGAAAAATCGTGACTCATCTGTCTTGTAATTATTTTCTTCATATATGGACCTTAAGAAACCCGAAGTTTGAAGTCCAATTATACTTGAAAATTCAAACAGGTTTCAGTAATTTAAAACAGAGAAAAATATAAAATTGTGTTTTCAATTTTTTGTTAGTTCGTTCAACTTAAAAATTGGGTTGTGCGACTGTTGTAATTCGGACTAGGCTCAGAGTTGTACGACAGATTAAAATTGAAGTTATATTTATTATTACAAATTCAGCTCGGTCGAATCTTGATTTGTCTTATTTTTCTTCTCAAAATGCATCCTGAGCATTTAGAACTTGATATAATTCTCCAGTCAACAAAATAATTTTATAAAATCGAAATAGAAATTGCCTGTAGGTTACTCATGCATTAGTTCTTTTCATTTTTACCAAGGCATTTTAAGCATTTTCTGTGATCATCGGACCGCTAGGTAGCAGAAACATAAAAATTATAAATCAGTGTATGCATAAATTCCTTACAATTACTATTAACTCCTTATCAACAATGCATCACCACGTTTCTTCGAGTCACGAGTCGGAAAAAGAAAATTATTTATCCGTTTAGTTAATTTGCAGTTTATTAATTTATTTCAAAATTTTATTTAGATTTCGCCTCGGAGTGTGCAATATATCTTGAGTTCCAAAAATATCCAAACTGATTCAATATTTTAGGTGTATTTTCACCTCTCGGTTCAGTTTTTGAAATGCATCAATACAGACATATCAAGTAGTTATCTTGTACGTAGAATTAAACCAGATTTTGCATACTGCAGTTTTATAACTGAGCAATCTAAGCAATCAAACTGAACAAAGTTAAATCAAACACTTGAGAGGAATAACAATTCCATTCCAATCCAATCCACGTGGAACACGTGCGTCCATACAGTACGTACACGTGTATCTAATTATTATTCACTTAACTTGCACGGACGATGCAAAGTAACACAACATTATTATTTGACAGTTTGAATCCAACTGTGTGTGTGTGTCAGAGTGAAGAGCAAATTAATTGCAAAAATTATTCATTTCAATCAGATTTTGGCCCAGAGGCCTTCATTACACGATGACTAACGAAAAAACTGTAAAACTCGTGCCTGACAAAGTTGAAGATATAACTTCACAGTGGTTCTCCAAAATTATTGGACAAGAGGTTCGTGAGTCGACATTCAAATT
>JAQGCA010002800.1:0-13070 GCA_034698945.1 Protaphorura quadriocellata | reverse complement strand
TGGACCACCCTGTACACTAGAAACAGGTTTTACTACTCTATTCCCTGTACAGGGAAACTTTACACGTTAAGACATAGTACGTTGATTCATCGTGTTGTCAATAAATTGACTACTACTGAACTGACCGTGACTACTGACGTGTCACTACTTCCAAGAGTTCCAAGCAATCAAAAAACTATTATTGCTAACTCGTTCTGCCACTCTGCATGTTCGTCTGAAAATCTCCAAAATCTGTGCATCGATCTTGTTAAATAATAACTTTGTGGAATTGCAATTGTGAGATATTATTGAACAAAACTCTCAAGTCGATTTTTGTAAGATACTATAAATAAGCCGGATGGTTAAAGATTACAAAGTTTTCATTGACATTCATATCACGGACGGGTTATTGTGTCGTGTAATTTACATGTATGTGTGAAATCGACTTCGGTAGCCGGAATTTTGAGAAGTTCATTGACAAATGCTATGCAATAGAATCTGAAGAGAACTGTCAATATTATCAAAATTTTGTGTGATTCCATGGCTGCTATTTGGGAATTTCCACCGTCCAACACTCCAGCAGAATTCAGACCGAAGATAGATTACCGTGTGCACACGCCAAAATTAACACAAATCGTGACAGGAAAAGATTTCCATTATTTCAAACTAAGACTATTTGACATCAATCGATTTTTCCAAGTGAAGAAAGGATGGAATCAGGATTACAAACCAGCACAGACGATTTACTCCGATAGCCCAACATCTATAGCTCTACGAGCTGCTATTCAAGGAGAACATTCGGTTTTATATTCAAGTCGTCCTTGGCGTGATGGAAATGAGGACGGAGAATTGATTCGGAGTGGAAATGCATTTTTCGATTTATTAGACAGATTCGATGACAAGAAATCTGTATTTGCAACAATGCATGATCATGCGAGAACTGGTTATGAATTCTTTGTGCCTAAAAAGAAGGACGATGATCCGTCCAAAAAACTCAAACTTTACACGTATGTATTGCTTGATGATACCCTCAGATTTTCAAGATGTGGTGCTGGCACTACAGTCGATATGTCTTCCAAACACGCCCTTCATGCTGGAGCTGCTGAATCTGTATTCTATGCAGGCGAATTTTGGGTGGAATTCCAAGGTTTAGGATTTGGTGAAAGAGTGCTTTTCATTGACAATAATTCTGGAACTTTTGCACCACCCAAACAAGATTTGTTTCGAATGAAATTTTTGATGGAGGCCAATTTTCCAGGGATTCAAGTCGTCACACTAGATTATCAAGATCCGGAATGGAAAGAACGTCGGGGAAAGCAGTGAAATAAAAATGATATATCAGTAAATTATACGAAAGCTCACTAATTGTCATATTTATGTAATCTAATTATCGGTAAAGCTCAGAGCAGGCCTTTCGGAGCGATTATGTAGTCCTTCATATTCGTATCCCTTTCGATAGTTACGATTGTTATTACTCTGCCGGTTTCGAATATCGCTCACAAATACTTTGTTAAATTGATTGCCTATACTTCCAGAAGAAGAAATATGCCGACAAGATAAAGTCCTCTTAGGATACAGATTCATGTAAAATTATATGAAAATAAACAAATATTTTCTAGATTTCTAATTATTCTTTCGAATTTTAATTTATCGTACGAATTATAGAATCGTGACATTGACATATGACTACTGGGTACGAACTCATTCCAGACATCTAGGCCATATTTTGAACAGAAAGTTTTGGATCCGAATACTAACAGCGATTTTTACCGGTCAACAAGAGGATGCGCTCCGTAATTTTAATAATGATATATGGAGCTGGTAAAATTAGAACTTGTTTGGGGAGAGTTAGAATTCTCTCATCTGGGCAGATTAAAATGATTAGATCAGCGATAAAACGTTACGAGGTTTGTGTACAGAGTTAGGTGGAAATCGAGACTCGATCTTCTAGATGACACGCGAAGATGAGCGATCCATAGTTATTCTGATCTTTTTTAGTTCCGCTGCACTCAATTTTTTAATTACTTTCAACTACAGTCTTGTGTAAATATTTTGCGATGTGGGGTTGTAGAAATAGGAAGTTTACGGAAATACCGTATTTGCTTTATTAGAACCTCGGATTATATTAATAAAATCTGTCTCCAGGTCAGTTGCTTTCTCCACTTTCTCCATACGGGTGCGTAGAGAAAGTAGAAAAATGTCAGAGTTGTAACGGAGACCGGACTCTAATAGACAGGGTTCTATTACAGCAAATACTGTACCCTCCTCCTCCCGAACGCTTGCCAATAATAAGACAAAAACATTCATGCAAATCAGCCCTATCGGGTATATCTGGCAGAATTCCTGTGTAAACTGAAAACTTATTAACCGGAAGAAAGAGCTGCTGACAATAAATATTGCCATTTTCTCCCATGAACAAAAAATGAAACCTAACTGTTGGACAAATTCACAGTTGACCCATCACTATTCAACTTGGTGACAGTGAATTTTGAAAAATCTTCCGTATTTACATTACCAGAGTTAAAACGCTGAGATTCATGCAAGATGTCCCATGATTTGAGAGGAAAAAACTTTCCAAAGTCTTGTGACTTTCACAAAAAAAACAAGTGTGCAGACTCCACTGTACTCTCTTCTTGCTTTCATTTGCTCAAGATACTTCTTCGAAACATGTAATGTAGTCCAGTTTTCAAACTTGAAAACTTGACTTGACCTTTCAAACTAAAGCTGAACTTTAAAAAATCGGAACACTATGAACTGTCGGAAGTTCACTGAAAATTTACTGCGCTGCCGCTGTGTGTTATTAAAACAAAATGAAAATCTTCTATGCAAAATACATAGTATGAATTCCTTATTTTATTATAACCATTCGCCATCAATTTCAATAGATACAACACAATTAATTAAAATTTTCTCAGTACATTTCAACTCATTCCATCCACAGTTAACAAAAATTAATTTCAGTCAATAATAAGTTCTGAGATTTACAAATATCAAAAACAATTAGTTTCAAAGATTCCATAATTTCAAAATAAAAACATTGATGATAGCATTACAACAAGTACGTCCAAAAAATCAGAGTGTATCAAGTAAAAGTTTACAAGTTATAAAGAAATCATAAATAAGAGCCATAATTTAATCTAAAGACACGGCAAACGCATATTGTAGCACCAATAATGCACTGACTAAATCTACTTCCGCGTCAGAACTAATAATTTGTAAAAGATTTCAGTAATCCCCTGATATATTCATAATAATCTATCTGTTAACGTTGACTCTTTCTACCAGTATTTCCAGGGACATTAATCCGAAGTGACTTGTTCCGAAGTGATTTTTTGACATCGACTGCACCCGATTGTTCAGAAGGGAGTTTCGTAGTGACAGATTCTGCAATTGCATTTGATTTACTTTCAGACATCACTCTCCCTGAACCAGAATATATTCTCCGAGGGGATTTTCTTGGCATAACTGATGACGCCGTTGAATTTGAGCATGGAATTCTTAAACGAGATTCACTTCCCGTGTTTAGTTGTGTTGATCGTGTTACTTTCGTCTTCCCCGAATAGATGGACACGACAGGAGAGCATAATTTTCGAATATCTACTGTCAATGTGTTAGCTCTAGCTAAATCGAATAGTGCTGTATGTTTTCTGCCCACAACGCCATCCTTGGATCTGGTTGAATGTGAATGAAGTGTTGGCTTCGAGGCTGGTTCCGTTATTTTCAACTTATTCGATGATACTCTTTTGTCCGTTGTTTTAATTTCGGAAGTTTCTACTACTGCCCAATTGTTTTCATCTGATTTTCGTAAAAGGAGTTTCGATTTTGTTTTTGGCGATGTTATTGTTGACTTCGTAATCTTTTTCGGCCTTCCACGCCTTCCAGTTTTTATAATTTCCAAGTTGTTCTCATTTAATCTTTGCAACCGAACTTCTTGATTAAGTTTCCCCGACTTACGTCTAGTGCGGTAGTCTGATTCGACACAATTCCTTAAATTCAATCGCTTCTGAATTTGTAACGCAAGTTTCCTATCATTTTCTTCTTGCTGCCTTTTAAATTCGTCTGCCACTGAATTTGTTTTCTGAGTCGCTGATGTAGGAGTGGATTGTTCGTGAGACTTCCGTCCTACATTTGATGCAATTGCAACAGCGTCGCAATATTGATCAGTTTCTATTTCGATACGATTGTCTAAATTATCAATCCTCTTCTTTATATCCGTTGTACTACATATTTGATAGCTAGTTCCATTCTCTTGATCCGCCGAAGACAAAATCATTTTTGCCGGAGTTCTTCGGGGAGAATATGTCGAACTCGATTTTGGACTCACATTATCTTGAAGTTCATTGATTGAGACACAGATACAGGACGACTTAGAAGTTTGGAGTAATTCAGACTCCAATGAAGAAAAGTTCAAGTCTGCATTCTCCACCGACAATACTTGGCCACCGTCAGATTCAACATTGTAACGCTCAGCTGTGATACTAGTATCGATTGGGACGAGTTTTAGTGGTGAGGTAACAGGGTCTGGGCAGGAAAGTTGGTCAGAACACTTCCAATTCGGACTCGGGTCACTAATTTCTGAGCTTGCACCAGGCATCTCGTCAACGATGCCGGACGGCAGACCCGAACCAGAAAAATCTTTCCGCACAGCAACTTCCTCCATTTGAATTTCCTCCGGAATTAATTCCTGAGCCATCAAAACAAAAGAGTTGTCGTCCATAACGTCACATTCTCTGGGCACCGCTGTCACCTGTAGCTCCGGTAATGCTGACCTAAGATGACCAGAATCAACTGCATCAACGATGTCCAAGTGAGGGTCTGAACCGAAAAATGTGTCTCCCGTGAAAATATTATTGTCTTCTACGAGTTCTTCAGAAATGGTATTTTGAAAATCCGCTGAAATCCTCAAATTATCGGATTCAACTATTTCGCAGATTTCGAGCGAGACTGCATTGGGAGACGACGATTTTCCACATTCGCCGCGTCTATTGTCTTCGGTGAGAAGATCCAATTTTGGTATTTCCTCAGTAATTAGAATTTCATCAGAAATTTGGTCTAAATGGTTCAATTCCGACGAGCCATTCAATACATCACAATGGGCGACTAAGCTTTCGTTTTCTGACGTCTCGGTATTTGGCGATGAACACTTCTCCGAATTAGTGTCATCGCACTCTATGAATGCGAAGACTTTTCGCAAAGTTCTTTTCTCGGTGTCAGCGTTTGCTGAAGAACATTTAAATGTTTTTTTGGGTTTCCTCGACAAAGATACTGAATTGGAAGGTCCTGTCGCTGGTGGGAACTCCCTTGACCATTTGAAAATGTCTGGTGAGGAAATTCGCGGACGAGAAAGCGAACTTTTATCCTCGTCTGGGGTTGGTGTGGAGTGACAGCTGTCTGTTGGATTCTGTTCCAGATGTAATATTTTTTCTATTGTAGACTGTGGTTGGAAATCTAAATTACTCGGGAATCCTGGATTTTCCTCAGGATCCAACGTCCCTACGCGAGCCAAACCAGAACCTGAGTACACGTTGGGGACAATGGCAGGGACAATCCTTTTGCGGCGCCTCTCAATCAGTTCAGTAAGGGAATAACAGCAGTCATCTTCGGAACTGGATGTAATAGATTCCCTCTGTTTAATTGGATCGAAATGTTCTTCATGTTCAATTTGCTTCGAATCTGTACTCGTAATCCAAACTTTATTTTGTTCGCTATCTCGTGCCAATGACTCCAGTGCAGTGAAGAACGGAGTAGAATTTATCCCGTCCGAACTGGAATGACTCCGAAGAATTTCATTACTGTTCAAGATATCAGAACTAGTCCCTTTACTCAAATCTGCATCTGAATCCTCGAAAATGGCACGATTTAAGATACTATTATAACTTTCGTTCTTGTCAATGTCAAGAGAGATTGGTGATGAACAATCCGACTGGGCGGGAATCGAGGACAAGCAAAATGGATCGGAACTGGTAGTGCCATTGCGGTTCGATTCAATTTCTCCAAACACTCCACTGGATGTGGATACTTCGTTTATAACAGTCTCAACTTTTCGCTTTTTTGAGATGTATTTTCCAAAAATAGCGATTTTGGGACTAGCAGCGTTCTCCTCGTGGATCGTAAACTCTTGATCAAAATCGGCCTCACTTTGTTCTTCCAAATTACCGTCCTGATCAGATGCATCAAACTCGTTCATCAAACTACGCTTTGTGGCCATGGCTTTAACTACAACCGGCTGCTGAAAACTCCCATCAGGATTACGCTTCGGTGGGGTTCTTGGAGCACAAGCAATTGGACGAAAGTGTTGATTGAATTCATTGTCTATCGAATTTGAGTCTGGTGTTCTTGAACCTCCACCACTTGCAGTTGCTATGCCATGATCGTTCGGTGTGATGTGTGAATTTTTTGAAGTTGACGGCTCTACACTGGTAAGCCGAGAGCGTTTTGCGTCTGACTGAAAGAAAGACGAAACAGAACTTCGCTTAAACGAAGATGGTTGACCAAACTTTGAGTTGCTAATGAATCCTGATTCCTTCTCTCCAACTTGCTCTCCAGCTTGATCCAGCAGCTTCCGAGATTCCAATTCTTCTTCGTGAAGCCTTTTAGCAAGTTGAAGATCAAATTCGAGTTGAGTCTCAACTGGTGGACCTTCCGTTTCCTGTTTCAAACGAAAGAATGTCAGGAATTTCACAAAAACGTGAAATGAATGAAGAAAGAAAATTAAAACATGATCCATTGGACAAAAAACGAGTATAGAAAACATGATTTGAAGACATAGAAAAAGCATATGTAATATAATACAAAGTTTACTTTTACGACCTTCAAAATTTAATGAATTTTAAAGATAATATTTTTTCCCTAAAATTGTCCCAGTTTTCGAAGATGAAGAATTGTCCATAAATACAATTGTCACTATTCGCCCTTAAAAATTATTCACTGAACTCTAATTTTAATTTACCTGTAGTTGATGAAGGTATTGATTTGTGACTTCAAGTTCTTTCAATCGGTCAGTTTTAATCTCTTGGTCAAACTGCGTTAACATTGCATCAAACTCTTTCCGAATTTCTCCGGGCCCCACGAGATTACAGTCGATCTTGATTGATGTGTCACGAATAGGTGAATCTTTACCTGCCAAGCGGGCCTGAACATCAGTAGGATACTGTCACAAGAAAAATTCAAGATTATAGATTCAATGAAGTAGATACACAACCTAAGGTCTAGGGAAGATTGAAGGATCGTACATCGTGTTTGATTCTTTCCCAAAATTCAGTGTTAATCAGTGATTTCTCCTTGGTTGCTTTCCGAGACCAAGTAGATAATCTTTTACGACACACAGGACAAAGAAGAGAGGTTTCCCGAACATGTGTGCTAATACATTTAATGCAGTAGGAGTGTTGGCACGGCAAAGTCGCAGGCTCAATCATAATGCTAATGCAAATTGGACAAGTGGCATCCTCCCGGCTGAGTGGTTCCATTTTATTGAACTACAAACCAATTAAATATTTGCTAATTAGTCGAAGTAGATTGATTGAAATGATTGAACCATATTTCCAATAAATTGCAATGAACATGTTGTTAGAGTTTCCACCAAGATCGGGGTTGGTAGTACAGGGTCGCGCATAACCTTCGCTCCCCCCCCCCCTGGGCCAGCCCAATCTGGGAGAGCCGGACAAAAAGTGTGATATGCATTTCGTAGACATCTTATGAAGGATGATCTAGGGAGCCACTCCGCTTGAAAATCCGACATGCGTAGCGGCGATGACGAGCGCTTAAGTAAAAATCGGGGATGAAAAATGGATTTTTCGACGGTGTTTAACAAAAACGCGCCCAAATAATTTTTTTCGAAAAGTCTGTGGATGCTACCTTTTTTGTAATAATTTTATCCAATTTTTGAAATTTTATTGGTTCGGATTCGGAGGAGAAAATCTGATTTGTTTTGACCAAAATGCTCCGGAACCGAAAAATCGACTTTCTCCGAACCGGTCAAACACAATTTTAAAAATTGTTTAAAATTATTGCAAAAAAGGTGGCATCGGCAGATTTTTCGAAAAAAATTATTTCTGGCACGTTCTTAAAATACAGTTGAAAAAGCCAATTTTTCATGCCGATTTTTACTTAAGCGCTCGGCAGCGACGCTACGCGCGTCGGATTTTCAAAAGGAATAGCTCCCTTACTGTCCATAAGATTCTCTACGAAATGCATATCTCACTTTTTGCCCGACTCCCAAGAGATTCAGCTGTCCAGGGGGGGGGGGGCAAAGGTTATGCCTGTGCGTGACCCTGTACAATCCGTCAAAATTAATTCAATTCGGACAATTAAACAATACGACAGATGAGTGAATTTTTACAATAAATTGGAATGATTCAAAATCCGTAAAAAATTAGAACGAACTTGGGCTACAATT
Source organism: Protaphorura quadriocellata (assembly GCA_034698945.1). Classification (NCBI taxonomy): domain Eukaryota; kingdom Metazoa; phylum Arthropoda; class Collembola; order Poduromorpha; family Onychiuridae; genus Protaphorura; species Protaphorura quadriocellata. Next base: position 4,696 of record JAQGCA010002800.1, on the reverse strand, counting down.
TATTTATTAAATGACAGAACAGAAGAGACACTTATACATAGAAACATGCATTGAAGGTCGGTAATCTCTTAATCTACTGACCCTGATCTGATGTGTGATTACTGAATACCAATAATGCCATTGTTCATTGTTTTTGAAAATTATATTAATGTTAGTGGTAGAACTGGTAATTGATAAATACTTACGGGTGCGAATGCGAACTCTGCGAACACATTAGTTTCGTTTCGTCTGTTTGTCTTTTTTGTACGAACGGTGTTGCGCCGAGAATTTGGAACAGATGACCGCGCCTGTACCGCTGACATGGCTCCGCTTTCAACATTCCGTGGCATGGTCACTCTAGATAACTCTGACATTATTTGGCTGTCTGTAAAGACAAAATAATAAAACTGGTTAAAATACAAAATTATGAGTATTGAAATCTTATGAACTAGAACCCTCTTGACTAAAGGCACACGTCTAGTTCAAACGTTCACTGCTCTTTACACAGTCCCAGTCTTGAGTTTTTGAGAAAAAACACTGATTCTTTCTTCAAATTAGCTCATTAATCATCATTAATTATGATCATTAATTTAGCTTATTAGGCCAATTTTTCTACTTGATAACAATATTTCAAATCATACTTTTTAGATCTAGATCGAATTTATTCAGGCATCAAATGATAAATACGAACTGTACAGTAGACAATTTTTGTTGGTACCGCATATTATTCTTCTTCAGTTCTTTAATTTTCAATCCGTACCAACCATGAAAATTAGGAAATGGCATTTCATGAATAATTGGTATAATTATCTAAAAAAAATAATGACTTATTAAAACGATAATTAATATGTAGTGCATAGGACTCAGGTAATAGTTAACAGTACAATATTGCAAAACAGAATTGCAGTTTTTTGCAAATTACAAAAAGTTGAAGGATGCAGCTTCAGGTCTAGTTTATATTAGAGTTTTAGTGTTTATAAAATATGACGAGTTATACTTGTATATGCGATTTTGGCTAGAGCTTAGCGCTTTGAGTAGACCATTTTAATGGGCTTATGGAATTGGCAATGATTACAACAATGATTACATTCACAATTGAAATTTTTTACGAAAATCTTCGACGAATCTATTAGGTACAAATCAGTTCAAACTCGAATGACCTTGTGGCGAGTTTCTGTGCCGATGCATTACAGGATTTTCAGGTAGGGTCAATATTAATATTTTAACAAAACGAGGAGGTGGCGCAAGAGTGAAATAGAAGCATAACTATATTAAAAGTTTGACCAATTAATTTGTTTCAATGACCAAATTTCACAAATTGAGATAAAAATCAGAATTTGCATGGGATTTTCTTTAGATTAAGAATAATGTCTTATTAATTGTAATCTTTTAGAAACTCACCTGAAGCAGATAGCCACTGCAATTAAGTATTGTTGGACAAAAAAACGCATCCAGATTCTGAAGACTCCGACTCCAGCAATGCTGAACAAATTGTTTCAAAAACGTCCCAAAATTTCAATAACTATTAATAATTTTTTCTACCGCGATTAGTGATAGAGACGATGGATAGGGTCAAGGTCAAATCTTGGATTCCAAGAATTGGTTTTCGAAAGGCGTTGTTGTGAGTTGTGACTGTGACAGAACCCGCCCGGAGAGGAGAAAAGTAATTGAAAATCTCAAGTCACAAATTCGTTTCAAGTTCAAAGTCATAATTCAGATTCAAAATAAGAGGAATGGACCCGCCGCATACTCCCTCAATGGTTCACTCTATCACTCTGTCTTCACTTAAAAATTCAATCAAAATGCCAGTTCGATTTCGATAAGTTTAAAGTTTGGTCGAATTTTTAATAGTTTTGACTTCGGTTAGTCCACGTCGGTCATGGTTGCAAAAATACCTTGCCATGATTTGGCTATGCGGAGGGTTCGAGTCTACCAGGCTGACAATGTATGACGGTTGCGTCGCTTTAAGTCTAGGGGTATCCCTAGATGTCATATGTATTGGAAATTGGATTATAGGACTAGGACCGAAACCGGACTGGACTGGGTACTTTTTCGTTTAAGCGAAGTAATTAACTCCACTCCATAACTCACGAATACAGTGTTACATTGATTTATCAGTAGGAGTTTATCAGTATTCTAACCCTCTTGGGGTCAAGGTCAAACCTCAAACGGAGAGCAACCCAATCAATCTCAATCTCAACAGAAAAACACCGGAACGTTTTCTTAATGCACTATGAGACTGGACTGCACGAGATCATTATCCTAGGTTTTGTGGCGATAGAATTCAGATATGATCACACATTCTTTAGTCAAGTCGAGGCCAAAGCGTATCGCCTGTTTCTACGAGGGAGAATGCCCTCAACCTTATACAAGCAAGTCCGTAATTCACATGCATTCTGCTGACGCCAACTTCTGGAAGAAAATTAGTTATTTATACGGCTATATGTTTGACCATGCCTTACAACAAATTAGGGAGCGCTATATTTACAACTCACATTTATCTCAACAGACCTGCATAAAATTAAGCAAACATATTATTTGATTTTAATGATTTCTTAAGCAAACATGTTTTTTCAACTTAGGCGAAATCATGTAAAAGTACATTAGAACAGAACACATGTCTTCAGAAGACTATAGAAGCGCTCAAGGCGAATACCGTAAATGACCTAATAGGGCACACCCGCGTTCTATTCATTCAGGTTCAAATTCTGTAACAGAATATTAAGGTTCAGACCGACTGCTTTTACCGATGCCATTTGCAGCAACAATGACGAATTTAAAAGTGGTCAAGACCGCGGCGGATCTAGGAATTTTTTGAGGGTGGGCAAGATAAATAAAACCTGATAAAGACTGACCTGAGGTAGTCTATATATCTAATTTCTAAAGCGACGACAAATCTCTTGATATGTTTTGTAAATATTCTAAAAATCGAGGGTGGGGCCCACTCCCTGGGGCCGCCACAAGACCTCACTATAATTATTTTCTATTTCCGTAATTTATATTTTCCAATAAATGGTAAAAAAAACACGTGGATATTATGATTTTGTTTTTAACAATAGAATGTATTCATTCTGCCATATTATTATATTTCCTATGGCTACATTGATGGCGGATTGTATTGGTATAATACAATCCGTAACATACCGAATTAAAGTGTGTAATTAATAATGTTGTAGATTTGGAATTTTGGAAATAATGTGTTTCATTCAATGGTCAAGCCTATCTTTTTCATAGGCGTCCAACACACCTTTCATCTGGTCCAGAAGACAATCAACCGACTTCTTGTCAGTCTCCGCCGCATTCTTCGTACAAATCTGGGCGAGTTCGCCATGTAGTGCAAGTACGATTTTGATCTCATCATCTTCAGTTAGTTGTTCCGCTCGAACTCCCAACTTCTTTAGCTTTCCAGGGAATTCCTTCATGCTCGTGGACTTCTTACTACCAGAAGTAGATCCACAACTCTTGAGTACATTCTGCATGTAGCTGGAGGTTGGGTTGAAAATAGAGGAAAAGAATTCACGACGCTCTTCAATGTTCGGTTTCCTCATCGCATATGATCTGTGGATCCCAAGGAACATGGAGCGAAGATCATCAGGAAAATTGGAGAGTTGAACAGTGGAAGAAGCGATGAGAATAATATTCGTAGATCGCATCATTTCAATTCCTTTTCGAAACGTATCTTCGGCATGAGCTTGGACCAGAGCATTCCAAAGTTTATCAATCCTTGGAATGAATAGGAAGCAAGTTTTTCGGCAATCATTGACTTGTTGCAAAGCATCGACTAGATGAGTCTTCCGAAGAGTCAGTTCGCTGAGGATAAACCCTGGAGTTTTCTCAGCATCGAAGGAAGCCATGACACTTGGGAAGATCAAAGTATCAACTATGTCAACAGTGGCCACCGTACTCCCAGTCACAAGAGAGCTTTTGATCCCAGCACCCTTACAAGTTGAATCTGAAATTGTTTCTTCCGTATGAAGGAAACCCCGAACATTGTTTGCGACCTCGGACACAATTCCTTGGATGAGTGGTTTAATGATAGGGTCCACCATGTCTCCTGTGTAAATGGAATTGCCAAAAACATTTGAATTTGAACGCCCCATTTTGGAAAGTGCCGCATTCCAGTCTTCGGGAATAATTCTCAGATCCTTGAGCTGGTAGTTTTTTCCACCATTGTCAGGCTTCCCGATCCCAGGCATTTGACGGTTCAATGCGCAATTAAATGCATCACGACACAATTGTTCTAAATCGGCTCCTGTGAAGCCGACCGTGCGGTAGGACAAATCGTCAATCACATCTTCTGCTGGTTTATTGGATCTCCATTTATTCAGAAAAATGTTCAGGATTTCTTTTCGACCAGTCTGACTTGGAGGGAGGAAAGCTAGGGCTTTGTCGAAACGACCTGGGCGCTTTAGTGCAGGATCAATAGAGTCCAATTGATTAGTAGCGGCAATCAAAAATACTTCTCCTCGCTTGATGCTATCAATTTGCCCTAAGAGGGTGGTCACGATTGATGTGTAGAACTGTGAGAGGCTTCCTATTATCAGTACAAATATGTCGATTAAATTATTTTATAAATTCGAAATGTTGCAGTTAGTGATAGATCAGGTAACTAACCTGAGTTGGATTGGCGACTTGGACACAGACCGTCGAGCTCATCAATGAAAATGATGGACGGTTTCATTGACTTCGCTGTTGTAAATAACTCTCTCAGGTTCTT